>JAQGBH010001392.1:0-33054 GCA_034698265.1 Sminthurinus aureus | reverse complement strand
ATATCGTGGGCGATATAACGTTCTCAGACAAAAGCGAAGTTGCTCACTTGCAAAAATCGACAGATTACATGTTGTAGCACAAACATCTGTCGGTTTTTGCAAAAGAGCAACTATACGCTTTCGTCTGAGAATGTTATATTGCCCACGATATATATTATGATGTTATAATAGATAATATGAAAAAAGAAAAAATTATTTAATTTTACTTGTTTAACTTTCCTTTCAAACTTACCAAAATCTTGATTATTTTACAGGCCTTTGTGTTCGTGATTTTTTGGTATCAACTGTTAAATGGATTCTCGGGAAGTATCATGATTGATCAAATGTATTTGATGGTCTTTAACCTGTTTTTCACCGCGCTCCCTCCAATGGCTATAGGTTGCATTACAGTTTTCTTCTTCCTGTATTATATTTTATACATTATCATGTATATCTAACACACTCAATTGTATAATATATAATAATATAATACTGGAAGTATATACTTACTAAAATTTTGTTTGACGTTTGTATATTTTATTAGGTATTTATGATCAAGATGCTTCAGCTGAACTTTTGCTCTCTACACCTAAATTATATCGACAGGGTCGCCTCCAAAAAGTTCATCAAGCTCATTCCTTTTGGTTAAACATGTTGGATGCTTTGTATCAATCAGTAGTCATTTTCTTCGTATCTTATGGTGCTTATAGTGGTTCCGACACTGGGATTTTTGAATTTGGTAAATAAAAAATAATCCAATTTTATCGATATATTATTTATTATGTTACTTGTAGTGTATAATGTGGAACTTTCACTGAAAGTTCGTCCAATGATAATTAATAACGCATCATATTAATTTCATTCTCCAATACTATTCTAATAATTATTAGACATTAGAATAGAAACATACCGAGTAGCAGTATAACATATAACATATATAATGCATGTGTAATCCGTATATATGTAATATTATATATACTTTCTGTTTTAACAGGGACAACCGTTGTTGTGGCATGTATGTTGACAATGCTAGTTCATATGGCTATTGAAGCAAAATCATGGGTAAGCTTCCTTTCTGTTTACTATAGAGCACCATCATTATATAATCGTGATATTAAATATTCATTTCTTATATTCAGTTATTATTATGAGCATTTTCGTAACATACTTTTATGTAATGTAACTTTTTCGTTCCATCACAAATCACAAGTCAAAATGTGCGTATGTTGGTTTTTATAGACAATAATCCACGTGATATCCATTCTTGCCTCAATCACACTCTTCTATACTTTTGCATTTGTTTACAACGCCCATTGTAATTCTTGTCTGGGATTTGAAAATCCATTTGGGGTACTTCAAGAACTAGTAACTTCTCCTGTTCATTGGTTAACAATTGTGGTTACTATTGTATTAGCTGTTCTGCCACGGTAAACAAAAAAAGATACATATACTTATTTTTTTTACAAATATTATATGTAACCTCTTTTTATTTCTATCTTGCACTTTTGTTGTTCTTCAATCAACATATATATTTTAAAACTCTTTTAAGGTGTAAAGTAAAGGGAAATGCTTTGTTGGAAATTCCAAAATATTTATAATGACGTTGTTTATTGATTTTACAGGATGATACTGAAAACTTTGGAAGCTTCATTAAACCCTTCAGACGTAACCAGAGCTCTTTTAATGGAGAAACAAAAGCACAGGAGAAATGAAGAATTATTTGTTACTTGGTCTAGATCAACCTCAAATTCATCAAGCTTAAAGTAAAACTTTTTTTTTTCAAATAATTGACCAACAGAAAGAATCACATAATGAAAATATTATATGTATGAAAATTGATAATAATTTTTCACTGACATTGTTTTTTCTTTCATCCTCTTTAGAGAAAGGGTAAAATTTCCATGTTTTTCGATGCAAACATTGAAGAAGGGAAACAGAGGAAATTTATCTAATACGCATAATAACGCAATATCAATCTCATCAACGGTTGCCACTTAACTTTTTTAAAAGACTAATAATTTACATTTTATCGCATAATACTATATACGCCCAAATTTTGTAATACCAAAACAAGAATTTTATGATATTTCTTTAGACATTAACATATATTATATCCTACATCGGAGTAGCATAATATATTATTATATGTATAGTTATTTAAATTTTCAATCTTTGGTATTTTTATCATAACGAAAATGAATTGATACAAAAGATGACTTATATTTAAAATATTATATATTATACAATACATAAACGCAATGAGAAGAAAGATAATGTTATTATATGTCCCAGCTTTAGTTGAATACTCCTGAAGTTTTATCAAGAATTAATTGTTTCATGGGTTTTCTTGGATTGAGAGACATATATAATATGATGTTTGCGTACAAAATAAGCTAGCATATTAGATGTCCTAACAGCTCTATATCAGGCATATTTTATCTAATATCGTATGCAGATAATATTATATATATGTATTGGGGAATCGGTATAGTGTGTTTTAGAAAGGAAAAACTGTCTTGCTTAGTGTAACGACAATTTGTCTTTTTTTTAGTAAAATGATAAAGAAAAATTAGAAGAAATTTGCCTTATACCGTAAGTAGCACATATTATGTATTATATACATACATGAATGAGTATTTATATGTAACATCTTCTCAAAATCATTCTATTTTATGATAATGAATATTTCTAAAGACATGTGTATGTTTTTTTTTGAAAAAGAAAAATGATGCCAGAGACAATACCCTTTTACAATACTAAAAAGCCTCTAACGTATTTTACATTTTAAAACCAAGACAAAGTGTCAATAACAGATGTTTACTAGATACAAAACGTAAATTACGCATATCTATCTATATTATCATGTGTATTCGGTATTTTAAAGGATAGTTTTTATGTACTCGATGTACACTGTACACATTCAGAAAAGAGGTGTCAAGAGATTTTTTTATAGCGTAAAAAACCTTGAGAAAAACTGTTGCAAATTCGTTTTTCAGTTTTGGTGTAAACATAGAATAAGTCAAATATATCAGTTTCTAGTGATTTCAATATTATATATTACTGTTTAGGGGGAAAATGCAAATGATAATCATATATATTATGTATATGTGTATAGAGTATATATAATATATAAATCCTGATACACACAGTGAAAAAGGAGTACAACTATTAATGTTATAAAATCTAAAATCATATTATCGTATTGTATACTGTCATAAAAATATTAGTAACTTATTTATTGGGATGTACAAATGTAAAGAACACAGAAAGCATAATAATTAAAAATATGTAAAATACATGTAGTAGATTTAATTAAAAGATTAGCATTGTTGTTATTGCGTAATAATTAATTGATTATAATGTACATCTATAGATTTTAACCTGTAACGTAGCTGTGTAATTTTAAACTTTTATATATATTATATATGTGAAACATTAATAATATGGACAATTTAATATTTAATAAGTCACCTGTGTGGACAAGAGATTTTGCAGATCCTATAATATTTTATGATATAATACGTGTAATTGTAATAACTAATAACTATAATAACGAACTAATATATATGTGTAAACAAAACTGTACAATAATATTATTTATTCTAATACAAGTAGTAAGTAAGTAATAATAATAGACATATACAAGTACATACTTCTGTATAATATATTGCTTCTGTATATGCAGATTAAAAAGTAGCTCACGTAGACGTAAAAATGTGTAACTTTTACTATAACATAATAGGGGTACACCCGATGAAATGTAAAAACCATTGTAAACGTTACATTTCACTGTAAATGTAAATTTTTCTGTTCTATTCGTGAGTCAAATTATATCTCTTGTGATGGTCTAAAGTTGGGGCAGGTTAAATTTTACAAAATTTTACATTGACCCTATACAAAAATTAGTCCATCACTCCAGCTATAGTTCAATGTAAAAATGTAAGGAAAAAGTCTACAATTACACGAAAATGTAAGCTTACATAGATTTTTGTATTTCATCGGGTTTACCCCTAATGTGTGAGATAACTTATTGACACTTTTAATTAATAACCAAAATCGATTTTTAACAATAATTAGACTTAATTAAAGTGTTAAGCAGACAGCTGCATACAAAATACAAAATGTACACTCTGAAAGTACATTCAGTTTTCACCTGTCTGAACACGGCAAAGAATACTGAAAATTTTGAGAGGTAGCAAATAAGGTAAGATAACAGAATGGGTAACGAGTGTGAAAACAATATTTAGGACCAAGTCCAAGGATTTTTCACTAAATCTTGAGTTAAAAGGGCACAACATGTTTCTGTAAGTCTTGAAATGGAAAGAATTTTTGCTTTCCATATCAGAAAATTGAAATATTCATCAGTGATTACACATATTACATACATTATGAATAGCGGTTTCATGTTATAGATGTTCTTACGCCGAAAATATAATTTAAGGTTTTACGTAGAGCAGTAATCCCAACAGTAATGTACATGTAACTTATAGAAATGAAAGTACATGTAAAATTCAAAGCCGCTGTTGCAAAAAATCCAATCGATTTACGTTGAGTTGACTGCGGCATAGTTTTGCTGGTAGTTCCACGGTTTGAAAGTCCTATGCTAAATAGAATGACAATTACCAGGGATAAAAGACCATGAATCCCACACCATTTGAGCCATTTCGATTCCAATTCCTAAGTAGGCGAACCACGTAGACAGCAATACATATTTTAGACAATTCATACAAAGTAAAATCCGTGATACATATTATTATAATACTCAATAATCTATGCAATTTTTGTAGGATGCTATTATGTATTTATTATTGCATAATATGTAGTCTATTTTGCATATATTATGTATGCGTATTGAACAAAAGTTTATATTTGATCTGCTCCGTTTAACGTACCTGTGGATGCAAAGCATTTTGCAAATTGTATAAAAACTGAAAAAGTCCGAGTAGTACACATAAGGAACTACACACGGTCCAGGATTTATAATCGCGATTAATATCAGTTTGATTCAGATGAGTGATATTATTATCAGTACCATTTGCAAATTTACTTGGCAAATTTTCATCATCCATCATTGGAAAGTTTTGGATCAAGTCAAATAGATAAATTATAGAAGTGCTCACCAAGAAACAACCTAAGAACTGTAATTCAGTAACAGAATTGGAACAATAGTAATAATTGAATTGCCCCGTGGAAGAGCTTCCAATCTCGTTTTAGTTTCCATGGTATTTACGTGTTAATTATATGAGAGCTCAAAAACGAGTTTGGAAGCTCTTCCATGGGGCAATTCAATTACTATTATTAACTCGAAATCTTTGTAAATTTTAATCTCAGGTACTAAATAATACTGAAACTCACCATTTGAGTTATGACTATTCCTAGTACTGGCGATGATTTTACATGTGTTATAGTGGTAATAATATTATAGTCCATTTTTTTTAATGATCGTTAAAGAACACGAAACTGTTACTTAAAGTAAATAAAAAAAGAGCATAATGTCATTGTATAAAATTATAAAAAATACGAATAAAAGTACATGTTTATACAAAAACACACTACACAGGTCACAGTAAAACGTAAACTTGTTTAGAGCAGCATACTTTTGTATAAAATTGCATAATATATATACTTTCAGGACTATATGATGAGTATTTAATATTTAATGTTACTTACTTAATCTTTAGTACAAAACTGGAGTTTTGTAAAGACTAGTCTTATGACAAATATTATGTCCACATATTTATGGGTGTTTTCTGGGTTTCATCGCATATGTGTGTACTTTTGCATGATTGTGAACCTCTCTCATGCCAAAATCGTATTCTATTTTAACCCGACATGCTATGTACTAATGACCACAGTATACTTTTAACTATTGAGATAATATTAAACGTGATCGTATAATTCCAGTAATTGGTTAAGTTATGAGGAAAATGAGTAAGAAGTATGTTAACGTGAATGAGTCCAAAAGAGGCATAAACAGGAAAACTGCTATCAAAAATTGACATTATATTTCTTGAATGAAAGCCCCTCTCATTTTTGGCAAAATGTTTTGCTGCGTTGAAATTTTACGCATGTCACTAAATCAAAGGTTGTTGCAGTACAGCAACATGTAATTAAATAAATTCGCATATGTATGGAAATTCTGGTGGACAAAATGAATATATTTTATAGTATATAAGGTATAAGCCAAACCAAATTCGTAAAATATATATGTACTACATGCCCTTGTAGCTTCTATCAATGAGAAGACATACTAAGCACCATATCAAAAAAGTTCACATGAAATTAATATTTTGTAACAAATTTATTTGTCATAGTTTGTTTTTATTTCGATCCGCAAAACAAAAATAGCTAATGTGGGTCATACTGTAATGATTGAGGTACAACAATATAGAAAATACTTTTTTGAAATAGAAAATGAGCACGTTTTTATACCTGAATGATACTCAATATCATTCTATATTAAATACCTTATTATACGAATTTCCGTTTGTGTTCTACAACCTCAAAATAATAATAATGCTTATTGCAATGTACAAAATGAAATTGGATCAAATACTTGTAATAACAATAATATTGATTAGCTAGTTGTTAGTTATACCCTCTTATATATATTCATATGTTTCTAATTATAATAAATTATTATTATTATTATTATAGATGATAGATAATGGTTAACACAAAGACAAAATAATCTTTTAAAAACGTGTTTAACTTATGCGTCTGAAATTTCTGAATCATTTTAGAATACTTTTTGAAAAAGAAAAAAAAACGGCATCATGAATAATCTGTGACGATTGACGATAACATTGAAAATTTTTAATTGGACCATACTCATAGCACGAATACTAATATTATGTATGCGATATAAATACAGAATAAATGACTGCACAAACTGATATACATATTATATGTACAAATATTCTTCTTCTTGTTCATGCCAACTTCATTCAATCCTTTCCCTAGTGAATCATTGTTGTGTTGCACTACATTATTGTAAAATGGTTGTAGATTTTTTAACTATTAGTAGTGTGAAAAAACAAATACCTATACAAGATAGCTTAAAGTTACAGAAAATCCTCAATCGTGATTTCTAAAGCTGAACATGGCATATTGAGTTCATAGTTTTCCAAAACTTCAGGATGTAAAACACCAAGTGTTCCAATCTTTTTTGTTTTATAGAGAATATCTGCACATCTTCCATCAAAGAATGTTGGATTATCCGATGCCTGAATAGAGTATCCTTCGACAGGATCAAATGGAATTTGTAAAATGAGCATAAATCGATCTAGTAAACCGTGAATTACTTCAAATCCAGGTGTTTTGGAGTAATAAACAGCACCAAAATGTCGTTCGTTTCTTGACCCCGTGTCTGTGGAAAATATATAAATAAAAAATCAAAATAATGAATCACATATACGTTATACTTGATGTGTTATATTTTTAGTCATGTAATGAATAAACAATTTTGTAAATATTAATATGAAAAATAAATAAATAAATAAATAAAACATACCAACAGTGTCATCCAGTAAAACAACATCCGAGATTTCAAAGAGTTTCATTGGTAGTGGCATCTTTTTATTTGCTTGTAGTGTCTTTAAGAGGCCAGATAGTAGAGAATTACGAGCTACTTGGAATTCAAAAGTTTTTGGATTTGAAATTCTAGCAAGTGTAGGTTCTTTTATTTCTCTCTTATGGCGAATCTTTTCACATTCATCTTCCACAGAACACTAAAACCAAAAACATAATAGTTTACATTTTATGATGTATTGAATGTTTAAAAATTATGGGGTGACAAGTAAAACACGCCCGTCACATGACGGGCAATATAACTCCTCTAAAAAAATTGGTATCCGATGGCTAAGAAATCTGAAGTTCTTATGCATTCCAGAAAAGAGCCCTTTTAGCTTCGAAGCCCGAATTTCATTATAACCTAAAAGGGTCACATGGCTATTTCTCTTAGCCAGAGTAATGGGTTTCTCTCTAGAGCGTGACTCGGATCGCGACGCCACCGGATACGGATTTTATTAGGGGTTAGGATAATTTATAATTATTATAGAAACAAGAAACTTACGAGAGAAAATGTGAGTGCTTCAGTAAACCCAGCCTGTGCAATACTTTCCCTCAATTGATCAGTGAATTTATTTAATGGGAGCTATGTATTTTTTCAAAAAAATAAAAAATTCACAATAATTATTAAACTCAAAAATTATATACATCACAGTAATAATTTTTCTTTTACAGTAAATTGTTATGATAATTAATATGATACAATTACTTCTCATTTCTCATTATAGTCTCAAAATTACGGTTACCTGTTTTGAAACTGTATTGGTTTTTGGTAGACTCATAGGTATATTATCATAACCATAGGCAATAGCTACATCTTCAACAATGTCGCAAGCATGAAGAACATCATGTCTTGTAGGTGGAATTTCAACAACTATTTTTTCAGCTGTTTTTGATTCTGCAGCTACTTCAGATTTGAGTCCCATACGGCTTAAGCTTTTAGCCATTTCTTCCGCGCTCAAACTATTTATAATCAGAAAATACATTCGTATAATAATAATATAATATCAAGTTTAATATTGAACTAATAACTATATTTTATGGAATAACTAATCTATACACACAGCTACATCAACAATCATAGTATTATAGAATTTTATTTTGTAAAAAAACAATGCTCAAGTATTAAAAATTAAAAACAACATACATTTTCGTATGTATTTATAGTTTTTATAATCAGCATTAGTACTTACTTGATTCCTACAATTTGATTTACAGATTTAACCTCCACAATCTCTTTCCTATACGAAAGTGAAGGGTACTTTGATATCAAAGTTCCTTGATGATCTACAACTTCAGTAAGTTCAGCTTCAAATGGAGTAGAACAGTGTTCGCTCAACATCGTAATAAGAATGTCTAAAACAATTGTTGCCTATGGGCGTTTAAAAAAATTAAAATAATTTAGGCATAACAATTTAGTATCAAAATAATTGACATCAGTATTAAATTTAATCTATATTTTTTATTGTAAAGATAAAAAAGATGTGAACTTTATAAAATTCTTTGTCAGATAGATTATTATAAATTACTACTACTAAGTTTAAGCTTTAGTTTAAATATATATATACCTTCCACAAATCCGTTGCTGTACATTCAAAGAAAATATTCTTTGTATTTAATGTCACTTTAGAATGATTTCCATTAATGATTGGTGGCATTGATAACACAATTCCATTGGAATCTCTAATAACTGGGTATAGTGGTTCATCTTTTATAATATGAAGATAGTGCTTAAGATGGCTATCAGTTTGATAAAAAGTCATCAACTCTTCTGCATTAAAAGATTTCTGTTGATTCAAAGGAACAAATTTAATTTCTGTAGGAGGTTCTGCACTGTATACAAATGGTGGTGTCAATGTATCCAGGTCATGAGCTCCAATCGCTACTAAAGTTCGTTTTCGACAAATATTGTGATGTAGTTTCTCTTGCAATTCAATTAAACTATCATAGGCATTTTGAGTTAAATTGACATTTCGAAGTACAGCTGTCACTACGAAAGGACGGACTTTTTGAGTAGATTCTTGAACAGTCGTCTTAATCGGAGATTTGGCTTCAACCGCTGTGTAACGAGGTGCTTCTTTCCTAATTAAACATTATAAATACAATATTATTCTATTAATATTTCTGATAATAAATATAAAAAGTAGAATGTAGAAGCATATAGTGCAATATTATTATCATGTAGGTTGGCCATGTTATTTCATCATCAAATCAAAACATATACATGCATGCCAATGCACATGACATTCAGTTTCATACATAATATCTTATGTATTTATTACAGTGAATAATAATAATTGTAAAATGCTAAATTATGCAAACTTGAAAAACTTACAATTGTATGAAAATTGCAAGTGCTCTTGACAATCCTTCAACACATAGTAAATCATAACGATTAGCAGGGATATCGATTTTGTATTGAACTTTTTTGGGGTCGTTAGGATCTGTTTCCTAAATGACCAAAAATAACAATGACATTTCTTTCTTCTTATGGTTTTTAACGTTTAATTGTTGTATGTTATACAAAATCAATATTAAATACTATACTTAAGTAATATCATACCACTTCATCTAATTCAATTCCGAATTGAAAGCAGAGCTCATCAAATTCTTTTTCAGCTAAGAATAAAATATATACATAGGCATTAGGCATTAGGCATATTATATTATTCAGTTTTTGAAATAAATTCAATACAATTTAATCAAATAAACAGCTGGAAAGAAATCAATTTACAAATAAAACTGTACATATGATAATCATGTGTACACAAAGTACACACATTTTATAGTATAGCCTTTAAATAAAGTACATATGACCGGTCAAAAATGTGTTCTTACTGTAAGTCGTCCCAAGTTTTTCATACAATAAATCCGGTTTAATGGTAACAGTCGGCATGTTGTTTCCGGTTCCAATCACTTCCTAATATCACCACTAACGTTAATATTATTTAATTGTACCTAAAACACAAAATTAAACAATGATTTTAGAGAACAGATCACAGAAAAATTTCATGGGAAAACACGATCCAAATTCTGTGCAAAAATAAAATTCTTCTTCCTTTGCCTACAGATAGAGTGTGTGTTTGCTACAAAGTCGGGGTACTAAAGAGTTTCACGCTTCATGTACAAGTTATTCATTCATTCAAGCTCTTGTTATACATTATTTACTATTACCATTACTAGGTTACATTAATCCCACATAAATATGATTTTATGTGTGTGATTCATATGGGTACATATGGACAGGGTATGCAGATTTCATAAATCGAGTATAATATGTTCACAGTAATAATAATTGGTAATACTTCTTATGGAGAACCTTGCCGTTGTTCATTGATTATGATATTACAGAGAGTGTTACAAAAAGAGAGAGATGTGTTTGATGACCATTTATTATGGTCCGTTCAAATACACATGCTAATATAGAACACATAGAAAAGGTCATATCCAAAGGCAAAACTGGGCAAATATGGATGACTCATATCACCCACACTCCTCCATTTAAGTACATACAAGATGAAATTCTGGACATATAATATTATTTATAATACAGTGCGTTACTCATAGCTCATAGCTCATAGTTCATAGTATATTAATAATACAAATCACAGTAAACCATACACAAATTCTCGGTCATCTTCAAATTTTCATGTGTGCAAAAAACTGAATAAGCCAAACTATAAAAACTTGATGTCGGGATTACAATTACTATGTATTACAGTCTATTACAATAGTATTGTACGAAATATAAGTATAGATAAATATTGAATTTTGAATATTAGACTACGTACATGCAATGTGCATTGTAAAGAGGGCATGTACTTTTGGGATATATGCTTATCCATAGACTTTTATCTTTTATTGCTTAGTGTACATAACTTGCCTTCCTACTAAATTGTATTCTACAACTAAAACTAACATGGTTTGACATGAGATTGCACAAATAGATTATAATTTACAATAGACAGACAGACTATAGACATGCACAAAATCGGGTTAAATATATTCATGTGCATGTTTAATGTTTACTGTTATTTTCCCTTTTGTCTGTATAACCATATATTTATGAGTAATGAATTTCCTTCTCTTTTTTTGGATTTCTTGTACATATTCCCATATAAGTATAATGTATAAGGCATATCATTTATTACTTAGGTGTTACTTTTTTTTCTTTTGCTTTTTGAACGCAAGAGAAAAAAGGCTATGTGTGTATTGTGTATGTGTACAAAATGTGCATTATGCGCAGAAAGTGCATCAATGAAGATTTTGTCTTGCATTTCTTTTTACGAATCATGTAGCATATTTAAAACCCAGGACAAAAATTATGTGCATACTGCATACATGTCATTTTGTTGTAACAGGTGAAACATAGTGTCAGTATTATATTATTATTAATTATTAGATGTACTATAGTAGATGTTTTTGATGTTGCATTGTAAAGCAACATTATTCTGTTATTGTTTTTGTTATACTTATACTTTAAGAACACATAGTAATTTTCCCACTGTTGGATGTTGGTTGTTAAAACCTTAAACTTGAAAGTAACAATTGAAGGATTTTGAAATTTTCTCAAGAAACATGACAAGCACACAAGTCTCCTGCGTGCAACATTGTATTTTTCTTAGGTATTATTAGAACATAGAATAGGCGACAGCTGCCTGAGAAATTTGTACATCTTATTTATTCTCCCAGGAGAAAGGAGTACTTAAAAAAGTTCAATGAATAAAAACTTTGGTTTTACACACAAGCCACAAACCATGTACAAACAAAAAGACAAATCAACATAATTACATTACCTAGTAGGTATGTGAATGCATAAAAGGTTGTGTGTCCAATTTCTTTTCCATAAGATGAGATAAGAAAGGAAGCTGAGTCAAAACCATTCATAAAATACACAACATGAAAAATAATAACATTATGTATTCTGATTTTGAGATTTCTTAATGTATCAAATTCTCCATGTGCACGTTTGAATGGAATGACAGCTTCATTTTTAATGTTTGATGCTTATGTATTGTTTTGCGTTGCTTTTAGTAGTAGTGAAATCATATTTTCCTGGTGAGAAACACTCGCGTGAAACTTTTTATCGGGATGGAAGTAACAGCAAAAAGAACAAATAATTTTGCTTTCATAAGTAATATGTATGATGTGTTCTGCATAGTGTAACATGTATAGGTATATATAATTTATGTACATAAATATAATGTATTGGTAAAAAAATCTTCATGCAAGAATTGTTGAATGTATGCAATGTACAATGTAAAATACCTATTAAATAGAACATAGAACATATAAGGCCCACATAATATAGACATGCAAAAAATTGCAAAACGAACAATGCAAGGAACCATCATAATCATCATCATATCTATCTATCCATGTTGTCTGCTATAGAATCAAGTTGTAGTAGAATATCATGAGTAAAGTTTATAGACATTATTTTTGAATTTGAATGTGTGTGTATCTTGTGTCAGGAGATTTTTTTGTGGAGTGCAACAGCATCATCTGTCTTTAGTTACGATTCATCCATTTTCCATTATGTATGTGTGTGTATTGTGTACAAGTGGTTTTTGCACATACTCTTATGTGCTCTGTGTATATTGCATATTATACACAAGACATGAAATAATTTGAATACATACATTATGGACATGCATAGAGCAACAACAGTCGTCGTCGTCGTCAAGGTTTGTGTGTATGTGTACATGGTTAAACTAGCTATACATTACCCTGTGTATACATTTATGAACTTATTTAGGCTCACTCAGTTAGTCAGAGGAGTTGGATTGAGTTGGTCGGATTTGGACGTTCTCATCCTCAATCATCCAAATCTACCAGAAAATAATATCACATTAGTAAAGGCCTACAACAGTTGTACATTTTCATCAGGACAACCAGTCAACCCACTGAAAAAGCTTTAGTAGAATCGTGATTTTGTTTCGTTTTTGGATGTCATGCAGTTTTACTAAGTAACTCGAGATAGTTTTCTTCTTCACCATATCAGTCATCAGTAGAAAAGGATCTAAACCAAAGAATACGATTCAACTTGGAAATAAAATAAAAAGTGCTGTTACAAATCCGTTTCTAATCACTAATCAATTCAAGTGCAAATCAAACATAATCTTTTCCAAGCCATACTACATGTTACATTCTATAATTCCTTGCCTGAATACGTGAATTACATAGCTATAATCAAGATAATAATATCAACCTGTACAATATTTTCCTTTTGTTTTTTGTCTAAGCCGGCATAGAGGATGATATCTTGATTCCTCAACGCTCAGGCTTTTGTGGTTTTTGTACATTAATTGAAAAAGTGTTTTTATTAGCATATACAAAGAAAAATTACAAAGAAATTATACTCTAAATTATAGAAAATAATGAAAAGATATATTATTTAAAGTTGTTTGAAAAATGAATTCTCAAAACTCTCTGTGCATATGTGTTTTGTATAGTTGTGTTAATAGGCGTACTGCATGTTACATTAATTATTCCGGTGAATTTAATAGTCAGTGAGTCTAATTAAAATTATTTATAATATACTATGCAATGACATAGTGAACACCGTGGATTTTTTCATATTTCGATTACAGTGTATGTTGTTGTACTAGAATTTCTTTTATTCCATTACAATTCAAATTTTAAAAAAATAAATATTCAGTGAAAACTGCTATATGCATAGTTCAAAACGAAAAGAAAAAACATGTATAAAAACGTTACAGCGAATCAAACGGGGATGGGGTTTCGAGGAAGTAGTAATAACAATAGAAACTCCAGCCCAGTCAGTCACAATACCACAACTAATAACAAATACAGTGCTCCTCTTTCCACAATGATAACCAACACCAATAATGGAGCAGCAACCATGAACAGTCATAAAGGTGAAATTCATCATCATTTTATTATGTTCTTGGTTATGTGAGTATGATATATATCTATATACTATATACATGAATGCATTGTGAATTTTCCAACTTCCAACTGATTGTTCAGTATTGGATCGTACATGTACATATTGTGTATGTAAAAGTTTGTTTCATATACAATATTCCTTTTTGTGCATATTATATTATGTGACTGTATTTTTTGTTGTGTTATGCTTTTGTACAACGCATACAGGCAATATAGACGATATACAGATGAATATATTATATACAGCTTACAGATGTATTGATACATTACATATAGTACTGTGTATATATACTATAAACTATAATATGTAAGATACATGTAACATATAGTACTACTGAATCAGTAGTACTGATGACTCAAGCTTTTCCAACTGTCATTAAATTGAATTCGCTGTACTGTGCAATGTCTATTCTTCAATCAAGTCACAATTTACTAATTCACTTTGAATTTCCCGTCTCTCGACAAGCGCTTTTCCTCTCTTCTTGAGTATAATACATATAAGTGCACCTCACTTTAAATTTTAAAACAATAAACTGACAGACAGATTTACTAATTTATAGTAGTAAATATTATAGAATTCGTATCATGTATTTGCCCTTTGAATTTTGACATCGAACATCGAATGCTCAGTGTAATAGATATTTTAAAGAGTCCGGACCTAATTACTCTTTCCACAGTCAGAATAGTACCTTTTTTGGAAATAAGTTCAATGGAAAACAAAATTTACGAAGAATATGGTGGTTTACATTGGAGTGTTAGTCAGAATGAAACAGCAAACACAATATACAATTAGGGGAGACCAACATTTTTTACAAAGTAAATTATATTCTTCTTCTTTAGTCTGGTTGCTCCTAATGACGTGTATGCTAATTGTTAATTAACTTATCAAATCTCTGTTGTGCAAACAGCTTCTATATCTTCTTATTCCCGTCCCGCGTGCAACATAAACAATTACTAATGAGAGAGCACAAAAGAAATACTGTTCTAAATGTCTGATGTTGTATGTGTTTAAGTTTATAATTTCTGCCTCTGTTTCTGAAAAGTTTGCACATTCTGTGTGGTGCTTACATACTACGTGATATGTAAGTACTAAGTACAATAAGTACTGCTTACTTATTAGCTTAGACTAATTCCATCATTCACAAAACAGAGCAAGATTTTGTTTTACTTTACAGACAGTTCATAGCCTATACAGACAGTTCATAGCCTATACAGGGATTGAGATTTATAAAATTCACCGTCCACCATAAACTAAAGCAAATTTTACCTTAAAATCTAAGATCCACAATACACTTAAGAGTGTAATATTATGATACTTATTCCTTAATTGAAAACCATGAGACTATAAACTTTTCACAGTTTTCGCAGTTTTAATGACCCCAAAACGTTGTTATATTAACCCAGTTGTCGTTTATTTAAATCGTATTATACATTACACTGTACGTATTACGGATTACAGTGTAATCTGAGATTTGAGGCATTTTAAAATTTTTCAATAAATATATCAAAGTCGTACAATTTCATATTTTGCAGCCTGTGGAAAATGGAATAAATTCCTACACAAAATGGTTTTTTATGAAGTTTTATGCCTGTTTTACTTTAGAAAAACTGACAATGCGAGTCTTTTAAATTCAGCCCACGAATATCATGTTTGTATTAGAATCGGAGACGATGAGTGCTACAATTTGTGAAAATGTAAACTGGAATTTTAAGGGTAGATCGGCTAGTAGATAGCGTAAAACTTGGACTCATATCCTACCATTTTAAGGGGTCCACGAACTATAATTGATCGGGATAAGCTAAATGGCATATTCCCCTGTATAACTTCAAGGTTTCTTCCTTGTAAGTAGATGCATTCAAATTTAGAATTTTCTCGCAATTTTGGGCCATATGTATATACTGTATTATTTGGTAGATACGGTTTTTAGTCTCATGTTGTACATAGTTTGGCGTGAATGTTTCTTTCCTGATTTACTTGACTATTGTATGTACACGTGATGGTTCTTAATTTTAAACCATACTTATAATTTATAACATACAACATTGCAGGAGTAAACAAACTAGACATAGACATTTTATCAAATACAACATTTTTTACATGTTTGGTGTTTGGTGTGCTAAACGATTTTTGTACATCACGGACATGAACTATGATAAAATTTATAACCGATAGCTATCATATTTCCTATCGCGATCAGGGATACGATGATCTTGCATCATTTACATTTTATATGTATTATAATTTTACCTTGTGATTAATAAAAACATCCAAAATTACAACAAAGCACATATTTTTAAGTACAGTCATGCAGTATTGCATAAGTATCTCCTGTGTATATTTTTCTAACCTACGTTATGTACAATGTATATACCGATGAGATATGACTTCAAATCGACAAAATAATTATAGATTACAACAACGCATATAAATTAAAAGTTCCACGATCTATAATGATTATACATGTATGTATATACACATGAAATTTACTGCAGAATATAGCATGCCGTGAAATATCAATAAGGATCTGCGATCTGCGAATAGAGACCAAAGATGATAGTAATTTGTTGATGAATCTATAATATAATGTACAAAGCACAAACTCAACATGTATATAAAAGGGAGAGTATTAAGAGTTATAGATAAATATTACATGGGCTGAACAGAGAGAGAGAGAGAGAGAGAAATATATTCAGCAGATAAAATAGAATTATTAAAGTAGGTGATAGGTAAAACTTATCAGGGTCAAAACTGAGATAGTATTCGTACCATGATACACTTTTCCTGTACTTCATACATAGTACATAATAGATGATGTTCTACTTGTTCATTTTTGTTTCATTTTCGTCACGGTGTCAAAATTCATCCCATTTGTACATAAAACAATGTACCAGATGTTTCTTTACATGTACAAAACTTGCTCCCACACAAAAATTACAAATTATATTGCAAGTAAGATTAACCATCAGTGTCCACCTTTTGAAAACTAAAATTTTGTGTACCACTAATTGTATTTGTAATGAATCAACAACGTTAGAAGTGCTGTGTACCCAAAAACAGAATTTGAAATTATTGTAACACGTGGATTTTTGTCTCTTTTCAAAACACGTAAGCATAATATGTATAGCAAGATAGCATTTTATGTACACTACGTGTGTTTAAACTGAGCAACAGTGCAAGATATTAATTACTAAAGACAGACTGCAGTGAAAGTACATTGTTTCTAAATCAATTCTCCCTCCCTTCAAACACGTGATTACTGATTAAGGATTTATACAGTGAAGAACTGGTCATCGCCTAATAATAATGAATTATCCTGGACTTTACTCAACAAGTAAGACTGCGATTTTAAAATTCAGCAATTAAACGTCGTAATGTTTATCGTGTATAATACGATATTATATGCTCACACATCCTTTTTTCAGAGTTTTATCCAAAAAGTTTATGGTACTGATTACTGATTATTGGCTCTTGAGAACAAACTTATTACTTTGCTTATGAAAGTATATCATGTGTGTATGTTTGTCCGTAAATTATCTACAAGTCGATATCGTATCATTGAAATGCGTGGAATCGAAGTTGGGAGTCGTCGAAAACATTGAGCCGCTGATGAAAGTAATAAGGAGGAGGAGGAGAAGAAGAAGAATAGATAATAATTGTTGACGTGTGACTTCCACGTCAGAAACTTCAAGTTTATAAAATATACAACAGTAAGGTTGACGTCACTGAGAGCACTCTCAATTCCTTTTGTCATCATTGTTCCAATTGCTTTCTTTTCTTCCTTCTTTGTCTTTTTCAGGCTTAAGTCTTTGGTTCGTGTGTAGTCTTCACCACCTCCTGTGATATGTTAAATGTTAAATTATTATAATTTCCTTATTAGCCTTATAGATATTATTATTATTAATATGGTATTGGTCCTTGAAAGTTTATCTTTGAGACCGTTAGGCTTTTTGCAAATTGTAGTGGTACAAGACTTTGTACAAAACATTTATGCATTTCTGTTTCAAATTGAAAACTTTACTGTGCTTCTCATAACTTTCCATGTAAGCCTACAGTGTAGTGGTGCAGTAATTTATGCTAGAACACAACACAGAATTCAACATTACTATATACTGTTAAGTTAAAGTTGAACACGAATGAGAATGAAATCGACAGGCAAAAGTATGCATACGGAAATCTCGCGTGTATGTGCAAATATACGTATAGATATAAAATATGTATTTGTAGAAAATGTGTACCGTGTATACCTAATCATTAACGAGTTACAAGTAATAATGAGAAACAAAAAGAAATACGTAACTTAAACCATATTTTTACTGATCAGCCCGTCATCGAGTGATGTAATTCATATATTGAAGTTATTTAAATTTTCCAGATTGTCGTAAAAAAGTACCATGAATTTCACTTCATGACTCACAAATCACAAATGTTGTTACGCATAGTAAATCAGAAATACTAATCCTAATGAGTTGAAGGTAGCTAAAAAGATGTAGAGTATAAAGGAAATAATTATCAACATAAAACCACAGTTATACCATGCCATGCCATGCTCGTTTAAAAGTCTCTGTTATAGTTTACACTAGTTTTACTCGCAAAACTTTTTGTACTGATCGCTGATCGCTCTTATACCCATTCAAGTTGAAAGTTGTTTTCCTTGGACAAGAAACACGGAAAATAAGCACTTTTGTAGCTGTAGATTTTTCACTATTTCTAAGTTTTTACATTGCATCAAGCCCGATACAAGTAATATAAAGACTGCAGATAGTGACAACTTGCAAACAGATTCAACTTTTCTCTACTTTCTCTCATTTTTAAAAGACTGGGTTTTTAATAATAATAATAAAAATTGTTTGTTTTACTATTTTATAAATTGTATACAAATGTCAAAAACTTTTTATAATTTCGTTTTGAACTTCATTTGTCGCTTTTATTTCCTTCCCGCAATGTTTCAAATTTTTGTCTATACCAAAATACTTATCTGTTGTTATCACCGAATACAATGTAGGCACATTACATCTAATACTGTCTGTTATCTTCATACATGGAAACCGTATTCATGGTGAATTATGTTATAAATTACTTGCTGCTGCCTCCTCTCTTACAGTAATGTTGAAAAGGTACTGCAATCTCAAACAAAGTACATGAGCGTCTTTACTTGGACGTGAAGCACAAAATACAGCAGACCAGTGTTCCCACGTCTAAGGAAAAAAAGGAGACGCTCTTTGTGTGCAAAATGCTCTCTTATATTTTCATTCGCATGTTGGTTTATTGTTGTTATTATTATTGTTTCAAAGTAGTACAAAGTACGGTATCTCCTGCACAAAGCTTTTTGTACTTTATGTTGTGACGTAAGCAGTTACGCAACCGTCTTCTACCGTCGTGTACCAAGTATTGAGAGTTGAGAGTCTGAAACTTTAAATACATCGTCTCGCTCTAGGCTGTTTAACAGCACAACTGTCATCAGGGAACATCTCATTTTTCCATTTCCTCGCTGTTTTGTATAGGTAATAATAGTTGATAGATAACTTCAATAAACGGCATTTTATTCATTTCTTATTTGACTGTGCATTTTGTATTCTACCATTCTTTGTCTGGGGGAAAATTGAAATATGCGGCGAGAAATTTCTTTCTCTATAATATTTTGCCGGCATCAGCATGTCCAGCTGTCATCAAGTGACGGCGATTTTTGTTCTTTTGCCTATCATTTCTCATTTCCTGACTTCCAATTCTGGTACTTCAAATATAAACAAAATAGCTCATGAAAAAATAATCAGCATAGACTTTAGTAACATAAAATGTCATGCGTATGTATTCTAAGAACAAAAAGTTCATGTAAAACTTTGAATAAAACTTTGAAAATTTACAGAAAGGTTTGATTTTTTAATCAATATGAGATTGTGATTCTGGTCATTTGCCAGTGGAAGCTGCAGAAAAATGACTTATATATGTAGTACGTATACCATGTCATCTACTAGTTGCATTTTGAATTGAGAAATGTACTGCACGTACACTGTACAATGTACAAGCCTGTAAAAAGAGGAAAATGGATGCATACACTTTATTAAGATTCAACTTCCAACTCTTTAACTGAGTGAATACCTTTGCAGAGAGAGACCAAAAAATAGAGATAGATAAAAAGGGAGGTAGGATTGGATAAGAGATGGTTGATGGTGGAAATGAACACTACCTATACGCTTCACCTATCATGCAAAGCAAAAAAAAAACAGTTGTATGAGGAAAAGTGCAGAAGCAGAGTCAGAGAGATGTACATTGTACACTGTACACTGCACAAATATAGAATACCCAATTTACACATTTTGTACTAGTATTAAAGTACAATCAAAAATACATGCACGTATACGATCATCACACAAAAGCCCAGTCACAATTTTACAGGAAAGAATTTCTTCAATGGTTGTACTTCATGTAGCATAGAAACGGCCAAAGCGGAAGTTGTATAACAGTACATGCTGCACTACAGAAAGTCAAAATCTACTATGTACTATGTAGTCCTACTTTTTTACATATGATATAGTAGATTTTTACCTGTCTAACTACGATTTGTTTTATTCAAAAAAATATAGCATACTGTTTTAATTATCAAGAACAAAATATAGATTTTATTGGTACGGTTTAATACAACAACGACAAAGTTGCATTTCTATCTTAATCGGTTTCATACAAGGAATTAATGGTATATTTTAAGCGTTGCTTATATTAAGCACAAAGCATATTTAATATTCAATACGTATTTAGTTCTTTAAATTATAGATTATAATACACGATACATACATACGCTATTTTAGAAAATTATGGATATAAGTACTCAAAGACATTATGCACGTTCATACCTTTCTGCTCTATCTTCCGTATACTGTGACTTGTAGCTAAGAACAGCTCATTTAATTAATGAGGAGGGAATTATGATTATTAAGTGTCAGTAATGTGTAAAGGTATGCAAAATTCATACTATTATGTATTGTGTATATACATTTATATATTGAAATTTGAAATGCCTTCCTTCACGAATTTTCTTGCCAAAGTTGTCATCCATTATAAAATTTTATCTCACTTGTATCTTCACCGGTTTACAAAAATGAACTACTGACGAGTGCATCACGAGTGGCGAGTGGTGAGCATTAGTAATGTGTAATGTGTAGTGATATTCAAGTCACACTAACTTCATAAACGTACAGTACACAGTTTCTCATATGTGCGTGATGTCTAATAATGTCTAATTGCGATAATTTTTGAAGATATGTATATTTCTGGTTTTTTGGTTTCTGTCTACTGTCAATATCCTGCATACTATATTATGTGCTGTATATATGCATATGTTTTACGTAACGTGTCGTGTATTTACTTATAAATATCTCTCATCGCTTGCAATGATTGGCATCTTAAAGGACAGACATAAACATACATGCAAAGAGAATTAGAAAAAAATACACATAATAATATATTGTTACATATTATATTATTATGTCTAAATGTAGAGAAAAAATTGCAAGTGTAGATTTCATGCTAGAGAGTTCACGTTCGTTGACAATGAACAAAAATACTAAATAAAATGAATAGAGACAGCGACAAGCAAAAAGTGTGCGTTCTCTCTCTGTTCTGTATTCTTTTAGGAACCTCAGTTCTAAGTTCTGAGCTACAAACATAAACTCAAAACACATCACATTGCAGTCAGAGGAAAAAAGAAATTGAAGTTCGCCCCTTCCTTTTAATCCCCTTATTGGATTTACTGTACTCTCTACTTTACTCTATTTTACTTTACCTGATGTTGATGTTACTCCTACTATAATCACGGCAGTTCTTCATGTATTTTCTACCTACATATTGTGTAATATTCTTATGTACCATTACTCACTATTATACTTAACATATGACTGTTGAATAGGATAGACAACAGCTCGGTTTTATTCACTGCTGACGATGAGTTGTCAGTTGTCAGTACTTTACGTAAGGATTGTGTGAAAAGTCTGCTACAAATATCAAATAAATTTTAAAAATTCATTTCTTTTCCTTTTTTCTCTGCATTTGTAAATTTCCATTATCAAGTTTATTTGTTTGTTTTAGTTCATCGTCCGAATAGGTTAGAACGTTCTTCACCGTATTTTGAAATGGTCTCCAAATTTTACTTGTCCTAGAATAATGATTATCATATATAAGTGTTAGAAATTTTGGATTTGAGATTGAAAAACGTGGAAGTTTGTACGTTGTCTTATTTTAATGTGTATTGTGGATTGTGGAATAAATAAATATGCTTATTTATTTCTGTGATGGTGACTTGTGCATTGTAAAATTTCAAAAGCTGAAAATAAAGTAAATTGATGGTGAAATTGTGTGTATATGTTTTATGTTTTCTACTTCTATATTATTACTACCAACAAAAATCTTGTACTGTGCGGTACTAAGTGTTGTGGATTATATTTTATTTCAGAGCAACTAGAAGTTCAACAAAAAAAACAGAGAGAGAGAGAATGTAAAAATTTTCATACTTGGATAAATTTTATGTGGTAGTTATTTGCTATTTTACCTCTTGTTGCCGTCTCTCTCCTCCATAACACATGATATATTATATATTATACGTGTATAGTGTATACATATCTGGTATTTTGTGAGTTGAAAGTGGGTTTGTGATGTTTATAATTGTAAAGTGAGTTTTGAATCAGTATAGGGAAGGAAAGTGTGTATTTATGGTGCGTGTAAACATACAGTGAAAACCTTTTCTAATATCAAAATTAATCATATAATCACAACACCTTTCAATTCAAAAGTTTGTTGGAGTAAAAAATGCTCAAGTTTCTTATACAAACACCAAAAATTGCCTAAGATTTCGAGGATTTGGATCATAAAAATAGTATCGCTAAAAATCATACTACGTTTCAGATTTCAGAACAAGTGGATAAAATTTATATCGTATCTCGTTTGAGTTTTTATAAGATGGAAAAATAAGGAAAAAATACATCTCAGGTTCACTAAAAAAATAAAGAGAAAGTTCAAAATTCTTCGGAAATTTTAAATTCGACAACCAGATTTGGGAAAGCTGTACTGTGTTTTGAATTTTTTGAAAAATACCTAATACCTAATAAATTACAATGCAGTTGGAAAATGAACTAAAGACACATAAATAGTGCAAATTCTGGAATGAAAATGTGTTGATTTTTTGTAAAACATATTGAAAAAACTTGTGCATGTACACAATCTATTTTGTGGATGAATTCGAGAAATAAAGTAAATTAAAAGGAACTGAATATGAATAATAAAAATCAACTGTTGCTATCAGATCATCTTCTCCTCATGGCATCCCAGAGGATTTGGTATTCGGACCCAAAAGATGGATTTGTTCTTGGACAGATTGTTGATCTGGGATCTGACAAGGTTTCTGTGGAGCCAGAAGGGTCAAATCACCGTCGGGCTGGATCTCAACAACTTCAAGTTGCATACGATGCCGTTTATCCAGCTGAAGATGATTCAAATACGGACTATGATGATAACTGCTCTCTCATGTACCTCAACGAAGCGACATTGCTAAACAATATTCGACTGAGATATGGAAGACAGCAAATTTATGTGAGTATAATTTTTGTTTTTTACATTTTATATTACGTATATGTATATGCTTTCGAAATTTTACAATAATCCTTTTCCTTTTATTTTCTGCACAAGAATTAAATACATTAAGTGGAAACATTGTACTGAATTTACTAAAAAAGTCTACAAAAATAATTTAAACGACAAAACAAACTTTTATTTTGATTTAATAATGTGTAATTATTATATTTGAACAGACATACACTGCTAATATGTTGACAGCTGTAAATCCCTACGTGGAAATCAAAGGACTGTACTCACCAGAGACGATCAAGCGCTACCAGGGGAAAAGTCTTGGGACACTCCCACCTCATGTTTTTGCAATAGGTGACATTCGCAATAACGTTTGAAATATTGACAATTGACATACTACATAAAAATCTTTTCAATCAGTTCATAGAAATATAAAAACGAATGCCCTCCATTATGAAAATAGTAATAGTAATTGTTATGTTGGATTAAACATTTCAGGGGACAAAGCATTTCGAGATATGAAAGTTACGAAACAATCGCAGTCCATAATTGTTAGTGGCGAATCCGGGGCGGGAAAGACTGAAAGTACTAAGTACATTCTAAGATATTTGTGTAGTTCTTGGGGAGCTTCAGCGAATTCGATTGAACAGAAAATTTTGGATGGTAAGACATTTTTATTGTTCTAAAATAGATTTGTCAATTACAAAATGTGCTGTAGTATACATTCTCAAACGCAAAAAGCAAAAATCTCAATTCAACATTCAACAATCGACAATAAAATGCGCGTAAAATGTTATTTTCATAACTCATAACTGGTATTTAATGTTTTTGTGACTGTAGCAAATCCTGTTTTGGAATCTTTTGGGAATGCGAAAACAACACGAAATAATAACTCTTCTCGTTTTGGAAAATTTATTGAAATTCATTTTGAGCAAAGTCATAAAGTTACGGGAGGATTCATTTCTCATTATCTACTGGAAAAATCCAGGTTAGAAAAGTGTAATTTACTATTTACATTCTTTTTCTTTCATAATATAATAATATATAATATATATTAAATGTTATGATGGGCTGTGTTTAACTTTTTGGTGCTGGTAAAACAAACTAAAATATACACAAATTCATTTATCTTCTCTACTTTTCTCTTTTTTTATTCTATATGTAATAATATTTTCCACTGCTTTGCATTGACTTTTATCTCACATCTATACATATATATACAGATTTAAATTTTAAATCATGCGAAAATGGAATTTTTATTTATTTTTTCCCCATTTAAAATTTTAAGTCTATACTACCGATGATCACTGTACATATTGTACATATTATGTAGCCTACAGGTTGTATATCATTTTCAGACTTGTCACCACATGTGTTTCTTCTTCTTTTGTCTTTTTTTTGTATTAAGATTATGGAAAAGATTTTATATTATCTGTCCATTATGCCACTCTTCTTATCCTTTCAAGTAAAGTAGTACTTTACAGACTATAGACTTTGGTAGTCTAATATGATAACTGAGGAAGGAAAATCCGAGATTTTTTTGCTATTTAAAGCCTGACTTTGAACTTTATCTACGCTTTATTTTGTACACATTGTACTATCCAATGTAACTAGCTACAGAGGAAGCCTAGCAAAAATGAAATGTTACGGATGAAAATTTCATTGAACAGACCGTAGACAGCTGCAGTAGAGTCCAAACTATTGCAGTATGTATATTTTATGTGTGGTTTGTGTACCGAGCACACAGAGTACATAGAATTGGGTGTGCGGTTAAATGTACATGAACATTTAACATTATACTATAATATTTCTACTTACATTCTGCATGCCTTGCAAAAGAGGAGTGAGAGGACGTTGGGTGGAAGTTATTGCTGACTGTATACTTTCAAAACTTTGCCACCACTACCATCATCGTCGTCGCCGCCATCGTCATGAAACCATAATATTATTTTACCATATTAGAATTGGATCCTTCCATGTATAGTTTTGTACGACTATGAAAAGTTGTAGCAAGTAAATGGAAACATGGAAGAGTTGTTAGCCAAAGCAGCGATACATGATGCAAAAACGTTCCAAAATGACAGGAGAAGCAAAATTTTGCTCCAAAAAGTTGCCAAACAGAACATAGGATATTTTGGAGACCCCAAATGGAAATAAAAAAATACCAATTCCCCAGATACAAGACCGATTTTGAGCCTTCCACATCATCCCCAGTGCACGGATACAGTACAGGACTCAAAGATTCTCTTTCATTTCAAGTTATATTTTCCCGCTCAAAGTATGCATTCAGGCCCCATCAGTATTATCTTTGAAACAAGTACGAAGTGAGACTCATACAGGCTTACTTAGAACTTAGAAGGTGAATGACAAGGGAATACACATTACACACAAAGAAGCTTTGAGATTCGTACAGTCTCCTGTCAGATTAACCGGAGAAATGTGCGCTCCTTCTGGCCTATTGCGAGACGAAAAAATCTGCTGCTTCATGCAAAAACCAGCATTCACCATTTTAACAACAACAAGTAGAATCTGGTTCCTTGGGAAGGCAGTCAAATCGCGAAATAGAAAAGGAACATTATATAATGCAAATATTTCAGTATTTAAGTAAATTCTATGAGCCATGCAAAGCCTACATTTAGCGAAAGTCTACTGTATACAGCTCATTTACTAGGATTCAGTATATTTTAGCTTTTGTACATGTACTTGTGTACATGTCTTTTTCTGTTTACTTATGTAAACATAATAAAAATAGTAATACATTGCAGATTAGATATTACTTAAGTACATACCATACGTACTCAAATGCAAAATAATGAAAATATTACAACTTCATTTTAATACGTAGTATGTACAATGTACAGTCACCGCTGCCTATAATCTTAAATTTGTACTTTGTACGTCCTATCTCATACTTATGTATAGTATTATGTTTTTGGATAAAACACCTTTTCAATGTCAAAAGAAAAAAAAATGAAGATAAATATAAAAGTGGAAGTATAATTTAGTATATTTATAAAAACTGCTTTATTTTTTAATTATGTACAGAATATGCGGCCAATCACCAGAAGAGAGAAACTATCATATATTCTACCAACTTTTGGCTGGAGCTACATCGGAGGTAAAATCCCAGTTGCAACTCGCTGGAAAAAACCTCAAAGACTTTCATTACCTACGTCAAGGCTGTGCTGAATATTTCGGTGCAAAGGGAACACTGAAAGATCCGATTGTAGATGACTTGAAGGATTTCAGGGACATGGAAAAGGCTCTCTCACGACTTGGAGTCACTGATAAAGATAAATTGTCTATTTACACTGTAGTTTCAGCTGTTCTATATTTGGGAAATATTTCTTTTGAGGATGACCCTGATGATCAAAGGGGAGGTTGTAGAATCACTGATGACTCTGAACCTGCTCTCCAAGTATGAATTTATTTTAATCTAATATGCATTTTTCCAACTCTTCTACCACTAACTACTGTACATATTATGCCGTATATTACATTTAAAAATGCTTGAATACTTGAGACAGTATAGATAAAATCTATACACACGTGGTACATAGAACATACATACTACATGTGATGTGTAATTTGTAGTTTTTTAATTTTGTTCTTTTCAGGTTGCAGCTAGTTTAACCGGTGTTGAACCAGATGACTTGAGACAAGCACTAACATCAAGAGTCATGCAAACAGCAAAGGGTGGGGCGAAAGGAACCGTGATTATGTAAGAAAACATGACATATTATTTTCAAATCTCATTAATGGAAAAGGAAAATTTAACTGTAATTATTATGGAAAAGAAATGAATAAATGAATAAATGAGTAAATTATTTATTATTACAACTCCCCCCTTCACTGTAGGGTTCCGCTTAAAGTTTACGAGGCGACTAATGCAAGAGATGCCTTAGCTAAAGCAATGTATTCCCGAATGTTTGATTCTATTGTACTACGTATAAATCAGTCCATTCCACTTAAATCTTCAACTTCATACATTGGCGTGCTGGATATTGCCGGTTTTGAGTTCTTTACGTTGAATTCGTTTGAACAATTTTGTATTAATTATTGTAATGAAAAACTACAACAATTCTTCAATGAAAGAGTCCTCCATGATGAACAAACACTTTATGAAAAAGAAGGGCTGGGAATAGCTCGTATTGACTATATTGATAATTCAGACTGTATTGATTTGATGGAGTCTCCTAAAAATGGAATTCTTTCCATACTGGATGAAGAGTCAAAATTACCAAAACCCCAAGCTACACATTTTACATCCATGGTTCATAAAACATTCCCAAATCATTTCCGTCTGGCTCTCCCTCGAAAATCAAAAATTAAGGAACATCGAGAAATTAGAGATGAGGAGGGTTTCCTTGTTCGTCATTTTGCTGGAGCTGTTTGCTACAAGACTGTAAGTAAAAAAGATTTAAGAAAGACAAAAACAAGAATGTATACAGTATACTGTATACACTGCACACTGCTAACTGCTAACTAATCCATCTCCTCTATATATTTGCGTCTCTTTATTTTTTTTATATATATAATGCATTATATTATGAATTATGAACTATGAAAAATATTTCAGTGATTTTTATATTGTGTATTTTGTATAACTTTATAAATAATCATTGATTACTTTTGTTTCTTTTTTTTTTGTATAGACTCAATTTATTGAAAAAAATAATGATGCACTTCATGCGTCGCTAGAAGGTTTAGTTCAAGAATCAAAGAGTGCATTTATAAAAAGTCTGTTTACCTTGTCAAGTCAGGATCAAAAGCAAACAGGAAAACTAACTCATTCAAGTGTTGCTTCAAAATTCAAGACCCAACTAGGTGAATTACTCGAAAAATTAAGAGGAACGGGCACGAGTTTTATTCGCTGTATCAAACCCAATGCAAAAATGGTCCCGAATGAATTTGAAGGAGGTCAAATTCTTTCACAACTTCAGTCTGCTGGAATGACTTCTGTTTTAGAACTAATGCAAAGTGGATTTCCATCACGTGTCCAATTTTCCGCTCTGTATAATACTTACAAAAATCTTCTTCCACCAAAATTGTCTGCACTGGATCCACGATTTTTTTGTCGGGCTTTATTTAAAGCACTTGGTCTTTCTGAGGAAGACTTTCGTTTTGGTCTCACGCGTGTATTTTTTCGTCCAGGAAAATTCAAAGAATTTGATCAACTCATGCGTAATGATCCAGAGTCTTTAATTCAAATGGTTGCAACTGTCACTAAATGGATTGTTCAGTCCAAATGGAAGAAAACCCAGTATGCTGCCCTTTCTGTAATAAAATGTAAGAAACATGTAGATATTTCAAAGATTTTGACTAATAGTTAATTCTTATTTTTATTGTTGCTAATAAATCTAGGTTACTATAATATTGTGTCTTTACATTACCCAAAAGCAAAAAGTAAATCATTTTAAAATTAACCAAAAACTGTATAAAAATGTGTTTTTCCATTACTACTTTTATTATTATTATCTCTAGTGAAAAACAAGATTGGTTTTCGACGTGAAAAGCTTATTGTAATTCAAAAAACTGTAAGGATGCACTTAGCACGAAAGAAGCATCGTCCACGATATCGAGGAATAATGAAACTAAGAAAACTAGAAACACAAATAAAAGGAATGGGTCAGACTGTCGGAAAACTTAAAAAAGATCGTGAGACAAGTCAAAAGGACGTAGATAAACTGTATTCAGAACTCTTGGCCGCCATCTCACAAATAAAATCCAATGTAAAAATCAGTCATCAAGAGATTCAAGGTTTAGAAAAGGATATTTTGTCCAAATCGGATTCTCTTCTTAAAACTCTGTGTAAGAGAGTTGAGGCTGAGAAGAATGCAGAGGAACAGGAAAGAGCAAGAAAAATGCGTGAAGAAATGGAACGTCAAAAGAAAGAGAAAGAGGCAGAAGAACAAGCAAGACAACAGGAAGAGGAAAATCGACGATTAAAGGCTGAAATGGAGACGAGAAGAAAACAAGAAGAAGCAGCAATGGCAGCCAAACTTGCAGCAGCAAAAGCAAATCCTCCAACTGTAACTGCCTCCAATAATTATAACAATAATAGTAGTGGTAACAATAATAGTCGGCCGAGTAGTACGAATCCATTTGCAAATGATCTATTGAATTACAACAATGATGCAGCTGCATTTTTAGAGCAAGAAAAACGAGATCAAGAAATTGCATGGAGACTAGCTCAAGAATCCAATTTAACTGTTGACAGTTCTTCTCCTTCCCCTCCACCAACTCAACTTAAACGTTCCAATTTTGTGGTTAATTCGAGTAAAGGAAAGAAACATGACCTATCTGGATGGAAATACTCTGAACTTCGGGATGCAATTAATACTTCATGTGATGTAGAACTTTTAGAAGCATGTCGAGAGGAATTTCATCGTCGTCTTAAAGTTTATCATGCATGGAAATCGAGAAATCGAGGAGCTGGGGGGAAAACTGTCTCTGAAATGGATGAACGAGCACCCAAATCAATTTATCAGCATCAACAGACGTATGCATCTCAACATGCCTCATCTCCATCACCTCCACCTGGACCAAGTCAACAAAGGTACATTATTTTTTAACCTTTGCATAATACCTTTTAGAGTGCATGTAGATATAATACATAGATATAACAGTATACTATTAAGTACAATACACAATATAATATTTTATGTCTACTCTCTAATTGTATTACATAATTTCTTTATCTCTATATTGTAGTACTCAATCTATAATCTATACCGAATATAATTTTGTCATTATTTTTTATGTCGACATATACACATAGGTACTTTCGCATTCCATTTACAAAAGATGGTCAAAATCGGGGTCTATGGTATTCTCACTTTGACGGACAGTATATAGTGAGACAAATGGAAATTCATCAAGGAAAACCACCTGTTCTCCTTGTAGCTGGTCGTGATGACATGCAAATGTGTGAATTGAAACTGAGTGAAACGGGTCTGACACGAAAGCGGGTAATTAATTAGTGATACATACACATAACAATAAAATTGTACTTTTACTTCTTTGCTCTTTTTACATACTGTGTACTGTGTACATAAAGTTTCGAAATTGTATTATTTTATTGAAAATTAATTTGGATTTGTGTTTCAGGGAGCTGAGATACTAGAATACGAATTTGAAAAAGAATGGGATAAGAATGGGGGCATGCCTTATATGAAAAAATGATACTAATTACCATCTCAGTTACATACTATGAGAATTACTAACATCATCATGTTAGTACCACATAATATGTATAAGTAGTTGTTGTATTACTCTACAATTTTTGACAAATTAAAAGGATTTTGTTCATATTTACCCATGTTTTCTCGGTATTTACTTCAGGAAAGAATGAAATGCATATAATATTATATATATTATATTATGTGAGTAGTATGTGTTTAAGTATAATTCCAAATAATATACATATATATATAGAGGAGTACTGGATATTTCCTGGACTTTTTGCTTACAATGTTATAGTTTTTTAATGTTCCATTTTATTTTGGAATTATTATTATTATTATTATTGTGTATTATATTTTTGCTTTGTCTTGCATTCATATAATTATACACAAAAATCTGACAAAATGTAATAAAAGTAAGTGGCTATGAAATGTAAAGTATACATATAAACGATATGTGTTGTGCATGATATAATATTTTATACATATCAAGTCTCGATAAATCCAAGGATTCAGTCTACATTATAGAGATAAAAAAATGTGTATATGTATATATATATTATATTATAAATACTATTTAAAAAAATGAAAACTGTATAGGTACTTTTTTAGATATTGAAACTTTGAAATGCAAAAATACATATTAGGAAGACGAACAATTCTTAGTAGTCACACTAATCATTAAAAAAAAGTATTATTATTGTATCGTTCGTCATTCATAATTCACACTCAAAACTCTCTATATCTATAATATATATATTTATTCTAGTTTTTACCCGCATTCGAAAACGCTCCCGTAGTAGCGGTAAACCTCTGAAGTTAACCACTAAATCTACTACTAATGTACATACTTAAGTAACATAATAAAACATATAATATAGTTCAGCTATAGTAAGCTCAGAATTGTTATAGTTGAATAAAACTATAATGTATCCCGTGGAGTGGTAATCGAGAGAAAATTAAAAAGTGTGAGTACACAATGTGTACTACTACACATGATATACGTATTATTTATACTCTCAATTGCAAGAGTGCTTCAAAATAATGCTTGTTAGCAGATTATGTAATACACCGTAAGTGTAATGCCGTTTTGGTTAATACAGTTGTTACTGATATAATATTATTATGGTATTCAAAATTGGTACATTTTCATTTGACACACATTTATAGGCATTCAAAAATCCAAAAAAGTAGGGACATTCGTAGATTTTCATGGTAGACAATCATTTTATGGAAATGGAAATAAAAAATAAACCGAAATGGATAAATTTCCAAATACTATTTATTTATTCGGTAAAACTGCTAAATCTTCTTGTTATACATACAAAAGTACACCAGAAATGCTGCTAAATATATATATGCTGCTAAATATATATATATGCTGGATCATGAGACTAGCTATAAAATGGTCAATGATAATATTATATTCTCATATATTCAATATTCATAGATAATGTATAATATATGGATACCACAGACGTTATTAAGACGTTATTATGGAAGTTCTTACATAATGAATTAATATTATTGCTATTCTCAATATGTGAATACATATTTGAATGAAAAAAATCATGTTTAAAAGATGTGTATTTATAGGGTGAATAAAAATGGAAACAAAATCCGTTGATTGTATCAGTCTATATATATACTGTATACTTTTTGTTCTAAAAATCGACCATCGTCTATATATATACCTCTTTGCATTTTATTGCTCTAAAAATATAATATTTCTATATTGTACTTACTTTTTATCATCCTCTTTTATTACAGTAAGGACCACTACTGGATTTTGGATTCTTTTTAATGAAAGCGTTTTCAGGAAAAAGAATGTGTTTTCAG
>JAQGBH010001391.1:0-33056 GCA_034698265.1 Sminthurinus aureus | reverse complement strand
TATTTGAAGAGCACACATGGATTTTTTGAAATGAAAAGAAAGCTCAAAACTCAAAACTGCCTGTACCAATTTCTACAATATTTCAATGGCACGCAATCTAATGCATCCAATTTCAAAGCCTTTTCCTTCCTCTCCCTTCTATTCAATTCAAGTTTAGGCATTGACAATTGAGAATTGAGAATGCTCAATGCTCAATGCTCAATGTTCATTGTTCAGTGATCGTGGTTGTAGGGAGTCGACACGAGACACAAGTGTAAGTGCATCAATTTGGAATCTTCCTCTGCCATAATATTTTTTATTGTATCTAGTCTAGTATAGAGAGTCATACTGTCCTACTCTTTTGAATAAGATAATTGTGCAATAGCCACAACTTTCTTTCTTATATTATTCAAAATTTTTCAAAATCTTTACTTTTTCTGTAATCCACAGTGTAGTGTTTTTACTTTACTAGGTACTAAAATGTCCACATCAAATATAAACTATGTGCTATATGCTGTAGGACATGATATATCAACTTGTAGCAACAGCCAACAATCAAATTGAGTGGATAGTGGATGAGCTAAAGATCTACATTCTACATTCTACATTGCTTGTCCTCGAGACTTGATAAAATGGCTTAATAATGATTTTTGGAGCGTAAAAAGTCCATTAAAAATTATACACGTGTAACATAAATTTCCATTCATAAAATGAGATCGTTTGGAGATAGATGAGCAAGTACAATGTAGAATGTACCTACAATTTGCGTACAAACACTGTTTTGTTTTCTCCATAATAATAATCATCATCATCATTTTGAACAGCATGTTTTTGTTCTCTGTGTAACAATCAGTGTGGGTAATTTGCCCAAGTTATTAAATTTGACGAGGAGGAAGAGTAAGGTAGTCTTTGAACAATGTACAATATACATTGTACATATTTACTCTGTATAGTATACATTGTACAGTTTACAGTGTACAATGTATAGTGTATAGTGAGCGGCACATCTTTTCCATTCCAGCAATTATTTTATTAGGATAAAATAACATGGGTACAAGAAGACGATACACACAATTTACATTTTATACAGAGAATAGTCCAAGAGTTAGAGTGCCTATAGGTATGTTTGTACGAGGATTCAAGATTGAAGGCTCAAGATGCTCTTGTCCTTTCTTTTAAAATCCTATGAATATTCATGACGCACACACACGTATATTTATATATTTATATGAAGAAACAAGCACTTGCTTGCCCCATTTCTTGCCCGTCTCACCATCACCATTACCTACACTCTACACTATGTAATCTAGAATGTAGTTTCCAGTGTAAATGTGAGTGTTTGTGTTTGTGTTGCAAGTTAAACATCAAAGCGTTTACAACAACATCTAGACAACATGTAGTTTAACTATGTGGAATTCATATTGAGAATTGAGAAGAGTAAATAGAAAGATAGATGTATGGTACTTTCAAAGACTCTGTAGAACAAGGCAAAGAAGATGAAGAAGAAAGTGCCGGAGAAGACATACAAGTAAAAGGAAAGTAAAAGTACAAGTAGATGTGCATGTGAGTTCACACTCATTAAACTCATCAGATTAGACAAAATGGGAGAGAAGAAGGGTGAAGATATTGGAATGAGCGTGGACATGGATGTGGAGCGGCGCGTTATTAGTCAATAATGGTAATTTAGGTTCGGATGGAACAACATACATATTAATGCATTTATGTTCCCATCTTCTGCCTCTTCTTCTTTTCCATGTTCTTTGCTAGACACTCTTTCACTCTTTCAATCTACCGGCTTCTCTATTCTCTATTCTCCGTTCCGTTCCATTCACTTTAACTAATTAGTATTCGCCGTCTCGACTTTATTGCGTGTACATATTACACATTACACGAGTAACGACTTGAATTTGACAATAGCGAAAAGTTAGGTTTGTCTTTGTTTGTTTGCAGAGGAAACTCTATGCTCTACGTTCGATGCTCAATGAATATGTGGAATAAGAATGCATGGAAATATTTGCGTTGGAAAGTGGGCCGAATAATTTCAATTTCGATTTTCATTTTCATTTTGATTGCTTTCCAAAAGTCACAAGAAAAATAAAGGAGAGGAAGAATCGCAAGGAAATGGGGGAGAGACGTCGTAGTTTCTACCATAAATTTCCCTACGACTACTCATTAAGACTGACTCTTGAATCTAGAGTCTAAAGACTAGAGTCTAGAGTCTTGACTTGAGTTTGGTTTTTTCATTTACACCTTGCTACTTTCTCCATTCTCCATACAAGTTTTGGTACTAGTGTTCTCAATTCGTTCGTTAGTTAGTTTGTGCAATTTACAAGACTCGGTAGTTTCTCTGTTTTCCGTTCACTTTTTCATTCATTTGGTTTGGTTTGGTTTCAATTACATTACATTTTGCCCATACTTATTGAGTTTCCTTCTTCTTGCTCCATATTTCTTTCTTTTCATTCCATTCCATTCTTCTTTTTCTCACTCTCTGATTTCGATTGTGGTTCTGATTTCCTACTGATATTTGTGGAAAAACAAGAAAAGTTAAGGGGAAAGTTGTTTTGGTACCTTGTGAATTCTTGATCTTTGGAAAATTACTTGTAATGTAATATAACACTTGAAGAAAAGGGAAAAGTCAACAGAATTGCGTGGAATTAGTTTTTTCATTCCGCAATTATTTTAGATCCTAGATTCTAGATTCTAGAATCTAGAATCTGAAATGCGGAATGCGGAATGTGGAACCTCGATTCTAGCGTCTAAAATAAATTGGGCTGAACAAATCATGAATATTGATATCAAGCGTTGAGTATTAAGCATTGGGAGATTGCAGAGGCTTTCTTCTTCTTGTACCAAAGAAACTTGATTTTGAAATTATTGGAATAAAATAACGGTTTCCCCGAGTCTGGAGAGAAAATCCAAAATCTCTGGAGCAAATTACAAATGTACATTTTAATTAAAAGTAAAACTAAATAAATCTATAATCTACCGTCTTTAGTGGTGCAGGATTCAAGTCAATTATATGTCGACATAAATCGAATAAAGTGGAATCAAATCGGCTTCCAATTTCACTGTCCAATTCTTGCATACTCAAGTTTCAAGTCTCAAGCCTCTAGACTGTAGATTCTAGACTCTAGACTAAAAACTCGAGATATTATCAATATCAGTATCAAACTTGCTGTTGATAATCTCACATAAAACTTGAGTAAAAACTGAGCTCTGGACTGAACTGAACTGCACTTGAGTCCAGCAGTATCATTTCAAAGAGGGATAAAAGTAAAAGGGGGACTTTTGACCACTTTCTCTGATCTCTTGTCTCTTCTCCCTCGGAAAAATTTGATACATGGACCTTGTTCATCTAATACAATTTTGAAATCGGAAACGCCGCGATAAAAACGCCTGGTATGTTCTTGGGCCTAGAATTCTAGTATTCTAGAGTTCTAGAGTTCTAGGATTCTTGAAGGAGGGTGACGAAGTAGATGGCAAAACGGAGCTTAGACTCAGAGCATCGAGTGTGAGTATGAAGAAAGTTAGGTTTAGGTAAGAGAAGAAGCTTTTGTAGCACTCAGGAAGAATTCTTATTCTTGGTGGTTGTAGCTGTAGTTTTAGTTGTAGGAGTGGAAGCTGGGAGCAGGCGAAGGAGCAGGGAGCAGCTTAAGCGGAGGAAGTAGAGAGAGCGAGTTGAGACTTTTTTTTGAGTGTTCTGAACCAAACTTTCACATCATCATCCTCATCCTTTTCTCTCCCTCTCTCATTTCTTTCTCGTCTGTCTGTTTCTGTTCTCCGTTTGCCGTGCTTTCCCTTTCTCTTAGCCTTTCACAGAATTTTACTTCTCCCAAGAGTCCATTAGAAATAGAGATGTATATCCATACTTTACACACAATCACACTTTATACTTTATACTCTCATACTTTTTGTACATCCCCAGCACACATGCATCTAGTATCTAGTATCTAGTATCTACATTTCATATCATATGATACACATTGTACGCTGTAGGTTGTAGGTTGTACATATCTTTTTTCCTCTCCCTTTTCTACGTATGTATGTAGGCGCTTGCTTAAAACACAAATACGTTCAACTGTCAGTCTTCCGGAGTCTGGAGTGCGTATGTATTCTGTACATCATAGTTCTTGTTTTCCCTCTCCTTGTCCATTTCAAGTAGTTGAGTTTTTTATGAACTTCTCAGAGAAATTGAGAACTCGATTGATCTCTATGGAGAAACTTCTTGATACAAATAATAGACTGTAGAATTTTCCCCATTCCCCATTCTTGTTCGAGCTTCAAGTGGAAAGTCCTTGTTCATTGCTTTGGTCCTTGTTCCTTGCTTTGGTTTTACAATCTACAGTAATCTGCTCCTCTCCTCTCTTTGCTTATTATTATGTATCTGATGTACATTGAGGATACTCAATACTCATCTCTCTCTTTATCTCATATGACGAGACAAGGGAAGAAAAAAGATTGAATGTACAATTTGTATGTTCAGAAGTAAGAGAATTGCTCATTCTACGTTTGGATTTTCGACTTTCCACTTTCGACTTGCGAGTTTGAAGCTTGGATTTTGAGGCTTGGATGAAATGTGAAAAGTAAACTAGACAAAAAATTCTAAACACACTTGACATAACTATAAACCATAAGCACCAGTGCTAAAGGAGAGAAGCCAAGCAAATCACAGCACAGAAATACATATGGTTGATTATCCTGTATCTTGTATCATGTACAAACAGGAAAGGCAAATGAAAATAGAAAATCCACATCGTTAATTGTGAGTTGATCGTAGATTGAGAAGAATCCACGCAAAAAATGGTAAATGAGATGAAAAAGTCAGAGTCAAAGTCAATTTATTCTCCACTTTCTCATTCACTCAGCCTTTAGCCTTTACTCCATATTGCATGTTGAAGGTTGAAGGTTGAGTACTCGGGCATAATGATCGAGATGGAGGGGAAATAAGATATGTTCTGGGTTCTAGATTCTAGATTATTATAGGAATGTTTAGAGGATTTGGGATTAGGAAAAGCAACTTGAAGACATGGAAAATGATCCAACATTATTAGGCACAGATTCCTTCTTGATTCATTTTGTCTCCATTTCATGTTCATTCTACATTCTACATTCTACACTGTACAATGTAAGTTGTACATAACATGGATTTTTCCTCGTATCCGATTCCCATTCATTTTCATTCCCATTGGAATGTTTCATCCAGTCAACTGTACGCTGTATTTAACTACAAACTGCAAACTGCAGACTACAAACTGATGAAGCTTTGACATTCGATATTAGAAATTAGATATTCATTCCATTCCATTCTGTTCCTAACCCGTAATCGTAAACATATGCAAAAAAGAGAGAAACTTTGTTCCACAGGGAAAGAACTGTATGAGGGAGAAAGAAGGTAGAATAAAACTGGAATGGAAAGAAAGGGAAAAGGATATTCAAATGGATGGAAGTAATGGATAAATTTATATTTCTACTCCAAAATCTGCTCCTTCTACTTACATCACTTTTATTTCACATATGACATTTACTAGCTACACTAACTCCAAACTACAAACTCCAAACTACAAACTCCAAACCTCTTGCGAACAGCGAACAGCGAACAGCGAACAGCGAACAAGTTGTACAATGTACAAAGTAGAATGTATATGTATTTCTCCTGATTTTATTTAGTAATGTATGCGAATGGCAATGGCCTTCCTCTTTCCTCCTGTGCATTGTACAACTTGTTTTTTTATAATACTTTTTTTGAATATCATACGTAGGAACGCGAATCTACGCTATTTTTTCTGTGTCACTGCTCAGACTTTTATAGTGGATCTACAACATACAGTCGTATAAAAATTCACAGAAAAAATTCCCCAACTCTACTCCGAGGAGGAATACGAATAGGAATATGAATACGAATTGGAGTATGTCAAAGGGAAGGGAGAGGAAGAATTTAGAGGATATCACAAATTTTTATAGCTTTGTACATCAAGTCAAGTCAAGTCAAGTCAAGTTTAGTCTAGTCAAAGTAAAAAAGGCCGGAGAAAGTACAAAAGTAACACAGGTTGAAGGGGAAAGGGAAAAGTTTCATTTTATTTATACTACTGTACATGACAAATACGAGTGCAAGCAGAAAGTACAACTGACTTGTGACTTGTGAGATGAATCCCGTCGCAATGTTTCTGTACAACATTTTTTACCAGTTTTATGTAGAACAAATTATGAAGAATCAAGTACAAGAACAAGGACAGGAAGAGAAACGTGAGTTGAACTTTTTGAACAGTTCCATCTCATCTAGGACAAAACGTCTCTTGTACTTTACTCCCCTTTACTTTTCTCGTGAATCAGCTCTAATTTCCAGCCAACTCTCATTATTTCTAGTCGTACATCTTTACAAGTAAATTTGCCCTAATTTTTCCTGATTAGATCTGTAGAGACATGGTAGATAATATTTTTTACTTATGTTTCTTTTTCCTTTACATGTGCCAATTGATGATTCTCAGAAAGAGAAAGAAGGGATTTCAAAGATTTTAAAATTATTTCCTCCTCTTTGATTTGATTTTGCTAATCTTAGTATTAGATGCGTTGTGCTGTACTTTCTTTCTGTGGTACTCTCTCTTTACCATTTTTTCTGTGTAGATTCTTGATTTTTCTCGCGCTTTCATTGACAGCTAAAGCTACAAGATATTTAGGTGCGTGTTGTGTTTTTGCCAGCAATTTCAATCTTGCACTAAAAATGCGAAAAGACATAAAGTCGAGGTAAAAAAACAGACAGCGGAGTGAAAACTCACTGCTAGTGCTAGTGCCAATGCCACTGTCTGTGTCTGTGTCTGTGTCTGGAGCAGAAGAGGAACAAAAATCCTAGTTCCCTTCCTAGTGGTAGTAAAAAAAGAGGGAAACTGGAAATATTTTTTTTATGCCGGGTGTAAAAAGTAAAAAGTGAGAAAAAAAATGCCGTGCCATCGATGTCTACCAGTGTCGACATGCCTTTCCTTTTCACTTTCACTGAACTGAACGAAAGAGATACACACTCGGGCTTTCTCCGGCTGTATAATATACGAATATACACATAAACATGTGCACTGTACATATACAACTATACTCTCCATTGTACGTTGTACATGCAACGAATGTGCATACAAAAGTTCAATGCATGTTGTATATTGTATATCTTTGCCATAGTAAAAATGATGCTACTTTCTTCTGTTTTCCATGTACATTCCTAAAATAGGTATGTCTTGCAGCCCCCGCACATTTTATGTCATTCTGATTCTTAAGTTTTTACTTGTACACTTTCACTCGCCCTATTCTACTTCCACTTGTACATGTACATGTAGTTGTATTTCTGTTTGTATCCATACCATAAAAAACTGGCGTCGAGAAATATTTATATCTCTACATTTAGAAGCATTATGAAGTATGGTATGAATTTTTTCCACGTTCTCCTCCCATTTCAACATGCAGAATGTAGAATGTTGAATGAAGAATGGAGAATGTAGAATGTACAAGTAGATGCATATAAATGGCTGTGTGTATGAAAATGAACGCACGTTTTTTATGCTCCTCGTCCTCTTTTTTTATACGAGGGAAAGCAACACAAATTACCACTTATGAATTTGGTGCTTGGCTTGGCTTTGGCTTTGGATTTGGCTTCTGTTCCTCACGTTGTAGATTGTAGATCGCATCCATTAATTTTTAACTGGTTCCAGATTCCAGATTCTAGATTCTGGGCTCTAGATGCTCGATTACAACACTGAGATTAAGAAAGCAAGTGACTAACCATTACTTGTGTTTTCTCCCCTTTCTCTGTATTTCCATACCATGCTATGCCATGCCATGTCAGGCCAGGCCATTTCATTTCCATTTTCTCCATTCATGAAACCTTTTTTTGCTTCACTTTCACTTGCACTTTTCTCGCTACATCCATGTCTAAAGTCTAGGCCCACTCCGCACCGTTCCTTTTCCCTTTCCTTTTCATCTTGAGGGGAAAAAAGAGATGAAAACTAACTAAGGAGCTGGATGTGAACACAGTTAATTTCACTAGCTGTGGGGGTTCTCCAGAGCTAGAGATTCTAGAGGTTCTAGAGATTCTTGGTAGGACAAAAAGGGAAAGATTTTGTATCTACATAGAGAAATCAGTTTAGTGCATGTTTTATTATAAGAAGAATTCATTTTATTCCCATTCATTCCATGACACCAGCACAATAAATTAAATGCACTTATCCTCATGTGTACAATGTACGGTGCACATGTGCCATACTAAAAGCAGTATCCAAAAGTATGAAATGGCCTCTGATTTTTTCATTGTTTCATACACATGAATAAATAATGACACGGTTGTACACTGTACATTGTACACTGTGATATTAATTTTTTGCTATTATTTTTTTGATATGATTCTCCTTGTCGTCATTCTGTCAAACTAATGTTGATAGCTTTTCCACTCTGTACAGTACACCTTGTACATTTTTGACTTTACTGAAGGAGGAAGCCTCAAGCTTGAGGCAAAAACAACAAGAATTTGCAGAATCGGTCCAATTAAATAAACTCCTCAAGTACCTAGCTTTACTTTCCTTTTTGTACTCATATTATGACGAGACTTTCAATTATCCTTGCTGTTCAGAAGGATCAGGAATATTGACTATAAGAATCATTATTAGCCTAGATAAATGTTGGAACACTTTTACAAAATTGGTACATTGTAATTGGCTCAATTCTCATCTCTCTTATGTATATTTATTATTTATGCAAATGACGACCTCCATCATTTCCAGTACCAGCAAATAAAAAGATGAGAGAAATGACAATTACGTGCAATACACAATATGCAATTTATAATTTGTGACTTTAAACTCTAGCTGTAGAACTTTGAACTCTGCACACGACAAAATAAAAAACCAATAAAAGTACATCTTCTCTTGCTTAAAAATTGTGCATGGCGAGGAAGAAAATTAGAAAAATTAGGGTTTAAAAACTATTTATACTCATTTGTATGTCGAACGTCGGCCCATGCTTTTTACAATATTGTAATGGTTTTGCAATTTTGCAAGAGATAATAATAATTCTTGTCGTCATTAGAATTAATAGAGCAATCTTTTTCCTAAGAGTGTGTAGTACCAAGTATGTAGCTGTGCTGTTAGCTGTTTGCTGTACTGTTGGGATTTTACATTATAATTGCCATGTCTCTGCATGTCAATTATAAAAATCATGCATAATGTACAAAAAACGAAGCACATATTAAAATCCATAACAAATGGCCATTGGATGAAAGTCAAAGTCGAGTTTTTAATACCAGTTTTTAGTACCAAAAATCCAAAAAAAAATCACAATCTCAATCTCTTGTTTCTTGTTTCTATCCTGATTTAACATGATAAATCCTGGAACCCTTGGATATGGAGTTCAGAATGTGGAGTGGAATCTGTCAGCCAATCTAAATCCAAATCTGAATCTGTCTCTGGTCTCTGGAAATTTTCAAGATGTGTACCATATTCCCTACAACTCATTGTCAGTACTGAGTACTCACTTGTTAGTCTAGGTTCTAGATTCTAGATTCTAGATTCTAGATACTGGTTACAAGATACAAGTATGGAATAATGGAACGAGGAAGGAAAGAAAGGAGCTGAGGATATTTTTTGAGAAGGAATTAATAAAACTGAAACTAATTGGAATCTCAGTGAATGGCTTCAAGAGAACTCTTCACTGTTTCGACAAGGGTAATTCTCCTCTCCACACTGAACACTACAGTACGCACTACGCTACTGTCTATTCACGTTCACGGGCCTTGTTGAAAAAGGAGGAGGAATTCGTGGGAGACTCTTGAAAAAGTTTCAAACTTATCTACATACATTCAGCTTTTTGGCATTTCCCATACGTAAAATTTCCTGGTGAAACATACATACTACACATACTCTTATGCACACACGGATGAATCTACCTATTTCTTTATGCAGTACTTGAGCAAGCCATGGCAATGCAAACTAGACACACTAGATACGAGATATATCTAAAATGTACAATGTACAGTGTACACCGAATTAAGCTGCTATGGCGTAGATAGACAATAGATAGATGCATACTGTATGTAAAAGGTATGAGGTGCTCGCTCAATTATATCCACAAGTTTTACTATGCATGTTTTCTACTTTCTACTTTCTAGCTTCTACTTTCTATAGTTTCTAGATTCTAGTTTCTAGTGGATACGGTTATGGTTAGCAACATATGGAATATAAGTGTGGCCGTATATTTTAATGGGTTTATGTCCAGAGATCCAAAGACTCTTCCATATTCCACACTCCATACTCCATATTCCATACCTTGACTCAGTATTAGTTGTACCATTTTGGATTTTGGGATCGTCAGATGGTAAGCGGAAATTTACCATGTGTGTACAGTGTACAATGTACAATGTACATACAACGTAGTAGATATGTAAAACGCAGAATGTAGAATGTGGAACATCTCTAAATTCAAAACTCAAGTACGAGTTTATAGTTTTAGAAAAGGTAGCAACACAACTTGATATCTACAATATGTTCTGCACCTACGTGCATTACCTAGAATCTAGAATCCAGAACCTAGAACCTAGAGAATTTGCAAAAGAGGTGTAGAATGTAAAATGGAAGGGAAAATACGTGAATTGCTCTTTAACGGATATAGTTATGAGTAAAGTGTAAAGTCAGCTGCTCATAATTTATCTGTACAAAGAGAAATTTGCAGAGAATACGGAATGTGGAATTTCGATTTTCAATACCAATGATTTAATTGGAGCAACATGCATAAATTATCCCTTTTTACAGAATACGGAATTCAGCCTCAATATCAAATATCAAATACCAAACATCAGTAATCAGTACGGCAGAGTTTTTATATTATTTCAAGTGTAAAGTTTTAGCTGTTGGACCGGATTGGTTTGTATCGTCATACTCATGCCCTTATCCATGTTCATGTCATGTAAATTAATTTCAATATAATATTCCAATGACCTATTTCATATTTCCTGGAAAAAAGTAATGGATAATGGACAAAAATGTAAAGGATGAGGGGAAAACTTGATATTGATATTATGGCGTAGAGAAGGAACAACGGTTTGTTTATTGATTTTTATGCATGACTACATGACTGCATGACTAAGTACATGACGACTCCCGCTGGAATGCAAAATTAGCAAAACGGAAAGGGAGAAATCAAATTATTATTACTGAAAAATTCTGAGAATGGAATTGATTTTGGGTTCTCGATTCTAAATTCTAAATTCTAAATTTTAAATTCCAGGTATGTAAAAGAAATTAATTCATCTAGTTTCTCCCTAATCTCAATGATTCAGATTACTCATCACGATTTCAAAATGGTTTTTTCCTCCACAATTAAATTTTAGTGAACAAGAGTAATGAGCAAATATCATTATTTGACTGAATTGGATTGGATTAGATTTCCTGGGATTTATAATTTATACTGATTGCGCATGTAAAGTCCCATTGTCAACTTTTGTAGCAAGACAGAATACAGACATAAAATTTAATATTTTTTTTACTGCTTTACCTCTGCTTAATATTAAAAGTTGTGGGATTGGATTTTTATGCATTTGTTGGGCACATATTATGACCATTATGCCCATTGAATATTATATTGTACGTATATTTTAGATGGTTGTTTGTCCACAGGATTCAAAGGAATCCTCTAGACACTAGGCACTAGACACTAGACACTAGAGAGAAATGCCTAGGTGCTTTTCCCACATTTACAGCTAATCGGTCTCATAAAGACTCCCCATCTCCATCCGCATCACCATCACCATCATTATCATTGTCATCATCAATTCCTTTCACATTCACATTCATTCGGTATTACTTCAAACTCACAGCACTGAGGTTGGAGCTTGGAGTTTGGAATTTGGAGAGTTCTGTCTGAGTTCCACTTGTGTCTAAAACTCCATTTGTCTTTGTACTCCATACTACATACTACATACTCAATATTCCATACTCAGATACTCAGTTACTCGGTGTTCAATGCACATGGAGATATTTGAATTACAAATACAAATCACCAATTACGACTCCTCTTCTTCAATCTCACAGACAACGCGTAATTGTCTCATTTTTCTGCTCCCCATCACAATCACACTTCACATTTTCTCCCCATTCCTCATCAATCCAACCATCCAACCATCAACCATTCATCTCCCACCGATTCGAGAATTCCTGTATAGAAAATAGAAACTACAGGCTGTAGAAAGTGGACGAGCAGAGAAAAGGGCCCGTTTTATTTGGTTTTGGGTTTCATTGGTCATTTACTTAATATGCATTTTATGAGGGTGCCATTTTAAGAGTAAACAGTGAAGAGTAAAGAGTGAGCAGTGAACAGCGAGCTATACTCACATTGAACATATAACGATGGTGGATGGTAAATGATGAGGGCAATGATGATTTTTACCATGGTTTTTTCCCTACACTTTTTATTTTCCAAGTGGTTCTCAAACCGAGGAAAAATCCCACATTGGTTTCTTCTTTCCTCATTTACATTACCGTTTGTATTTTGTATTTTGTGTCTTGTATCTGTAATAATAATTATTGCGCTTTTCTATTTGTATTTCTATTTGTATTTGCACTGTGTGAGAGACGGTTCGAGATGATGCCTCGTTATCGTTAAATTCTAATATAAACGTTTATGCACAGTACGTAGTATTATTTGCTGATACAACAGACAGGGAAAACTTAGTCAACACTCAACACACAACACACACCTACAGTGCGTCATAGCCAATTTCAATTTACAATATGTGAATTTCTAAGAGAAACACTGGTTTAATTTCCATTCGTATAATAAATGTATGTATGTATGTAAAAAGGATATTATTTACGCATGAGAATATGTTTTAAAACAGCAGTAGTTGATGTCTCCTATCAGATAGAGGATTGAGCTACATGCATAGACAATATTCCCACAATCAACATAACAATAACAATAGGAGACATCCAACATCCATCAAGAAACCAACTGTCTTAATGCTCCTTCCTTTCTTTTCTTGTGGGGAAAAGTAAAAATTTTGAGCAATTATTATCAGTATTACTATCTCTTTGTGTGTGGATATATTGGTATATTGGAGTTGGAGTTTTAGGTACGGTGCTCAATAAAAGAGTATATCAACATGCACATTTCACATGTGAGGCTTTAAAAGTAACCTCAAAGAGGAATGGAGTTTTTTCCTGAGTTCTTGAGTACTCTGGTTTCCTGTCCTAACGTGTTCAATGTTCACTGTTCACTACTCAGTATTCAGTATGTAGACGATTTCTCATGCTCAGGCTCCGACTAGCCAAAGAACTACCTGAGAGCCGAGTGTAGATTGTAGATGTGTATAAAGTTAATATGTAGGTAAGTAAAGCTAGGAGCCAGTAGCCAGCTGCCAGATGTTTGTGTTAGTTGTTATATAGCTGCATGCGTATATGCATTATGTAGTATGCTTAGTTTTGTTGGATATTAGTAGAAAAATTAAGTCTCTTGTCTCTAGACTATAGACGTTTTTGACTTCTTACCTTTTGTAGAACGACGGAAACCTGGAATAAAAAATAAAAACACACTGTTAGTTTTTTTAGTTTATGGTAGGAGGTCGGTTACAGTTCAGTACATTTTAGTTCATTTTAGTCAATTTAAAGGGATTTTATATAATTTCCACAACAATTTAGAATCAGACAACATGCAAACTTTGCAAAATACAGCTCTACTAGAATTAGTAGAATTTATCAAGCTAGTTTGAAAAACTAGTGGGTGAAAAGTAAAAAGTAAAATATGATGCGTTTTTATTTTTATACAATATCTGTATTCAATATTCGATATATAGCCGAAATTCTGCTTTCTCTCTAATGACAAGTACATCAGTTTTAACTTCCAGACTGAAAATTGAAGTTTACGCTTCCTTGTTAAGAAGATTTCATTACAAGAAAAGTTTGTTTTGGATTTTAAAAGTTTAAATGTTTCTTTGTTTCTTGTAAAAATGTAAAAAAATCTCCCATATCTGAACTCTGGGTTTTGACTTTGAATTTTGGATGTTTCTTTGTCAATTTCTATGCTCGCTTTATCTTAACTCTGACTTCAGCATCCATAGTCTAGAGTTCAGAGTTCAGAGTCCAGATATAGTGGAACACTGTAAAAGTAAAAGTCACGCCTCTTCATTTCCCCAAAATTAGCATTTATGTCACATCTCAGAATTTTCCCATTTTATTCACTTTTCATGGTAAGAAAATATTTATACTGTCAACTGTCTCATCTCACTCTAAATGGTACATTTTGTACAGCGTAAAACCAGCTTTGTAATGTCCCATACGCTTTATTTCTTGCTTTTAGTTTATTCTTGTACAAGAAGGGAAAATGAAAATAAATGAATGCAGACAGAGACTAGAGACCAGAGAACATAATAATATATGCACCAAAGTACTAAAGAATCTTGCACATCTCTTACAGTACATACAATAGAATGGTTGGATAGATGTCGGATATGTTGACCCGAGTCTGACTGGCTGAATACAACGCACCAAAAATTGCGTAAACCAGAATCAGAGTCAGAGTACAGTTATGTATCAAGTATGATGTATGACACTTTTATGCATAAATATACGCATTTTTATGTCTTTTGGTACATGACTGAGGTACTGTAAATTGTGAGCTGTGAGAAGTATTCTGTATTCTGTAATGCGACAAACGACGATGCGAATCCAAACGTGCAATCTCAATGCAAGGGACTGGACTTGCATACGCACGTCGTCCTGAGATGTACAAGGTACAATGTACAGTGTACATGTGGGTTTGTGTGTGCATGTGTTTATGTGTGTTTTTTATGGTGCGTAGTTTGTAGATTTGTTGGTTGTTGGTTGTGCGTTCTACGTGCGTGTGGGATCGTCGCATTGTGCGTGAATATCCATGTGTTGGGATAATAAAAAAGAGAAGAGCCCGGTGCTTATGCTCCTAGACAGACATGGTTGACAGCGTAAATGACCTTTTTGCCATTCTACTTGTCGCAAGTCTCTCAACTCTCAACTCTCAAAGTCTCAAAGTATTCTTATTCTTTCCTTTCATAAACTCTTTCCAAGTCTTTGGAAATTCGAAGAGCATGTTGGATGTTGTGGATACTGGGAGAAAACACCAAATTCACCAGTCGGATTTGGAGTGAGTGAAAGTGAAATGAATATGTCCATACACCATACACTGTCTACTGTACATTGTACATTGTATATGGAAGTGTACATCTTTGCACTGTACTCTGTACAAGTGTCGGAGGAAGAAAAACTTGAGGATATTTGAGGAAAAGTTTGTTAATCGGGAGTAAACTTGTGTGTCATTTCCTCTCACCCAAACTACAATCACAATCTACACTCTACACTCCACACTCTAGACTCTAGAGTCTAGACACAATACACAACAAAACAAGAAGAAAAATAAGCAAAAATACAGTAACTCCACCAGTAATAAGAAAAACATTCTCCAGATAAAAGTACCATAGTAAAGCTCCAACAGCATTATCCTTTCCTTCATCTTTAATTTCAGTGGAATTGGAGATAGAGGAAGGAAATGACGAAATGAAGACAAAATTGAGCAGAGCTACAAAACATAAAAATCCTCCTGCTATTTTTATGTAAGTTGAAAATGGGAGGGAAGTTTGTTATTTTTTACTTGTGAATTCGATGGAAATCAAAATCAAATAATTTCAATCTCCAAGATTTTACTAAAAATTCTTGATAATCTTCAGACTCAACATTCTACATGTTCAAAGTTCTATGAAATATTTTTGCATAAACTTGTTTGTTTTATTTTTATTTATTTCGATTCCTCATTCTCCATTCTTCATTCCGCATTCTTCGTTCTTCATGCTTTGTACTTGAATTGGATTCTTGAGAACCTTTCAGTATAAAAATCCAAAATCCATGACATATTATTATGTACTGTTGCTGTGTTGTTTCCTTTGAATTTTTCTCCATTTCCATCTGCATCTTTATCTCCATCTCCACCTCTATATTACATCTTACATGTTGGATTGTTTTATTCTATTTGTATTTTGATGCTTTTGTCCTCATTCTTCTCCGAATCGTAGATTCACCGACATCCAAATCTACATTAACATCCACATCCACATTTCCTTTCCCTGCAACTTGTGTTTGTGCATTTGGATGTGGAAGTGAAAGGGAATGGGAATGTGAATTCATGGAAAATCAATGCAGATAAGCTCGAGTCAATCACAAATGCCGACAGTCTCACGGAGCTTAGAGTTGAAACTTTGACGAAATCCTGGATTTACCTCAAACTCTCCCTGCTTATCGAACGACGAACGAACCGCCGATACACAGAAATACAGAGGCAGAGGGAGAGGCAGATACAGATACAGTTTACAGTATAAAACATACACAATACACAATCTACTTTTATCCAGAATTCAGAGAGAAGTGCGTTTGTTTCTTCCTCCCGTCTTATTTCATTTCCCCAGCATGCTCCAAACTCCAAACACCAAACACACGGTATACAATTTGTATTATATTTATGTAAGTTCTTGGACTTATGTACAAAGCAAGTGTCTGAAATATGCACTGAACAGTGAACAGTGAACAGTGCACAATGCACAAGGAGCAAAATTCAGATATATATTATGGAGAAGATAAAATTCGCGGAAAAGAGAAACTAGTTTTGTCTACATACTTTTTTGCTCCTCCGTTTGTTCTACCGCCCGTTGCTCTCTCATCTTTCTCCGTCTCATCCGTTTTCCTACTATTGCGTCAAAAATTCCTGGGTTGGTAGATATTACTTGTAAAGTTTTCTATTACCTGTCAACCTGCAGAGATGATCACATTCCCTTTACACTTTACACACTTCGTTCCCTGTCATTCTTTATTCTTTATATTCTTTATCTAGAGACTGGAGTTTGGAATTTTACCTAGTTTATGTGTGTAATATGTAATATATGATCACCGCAGGATTCCATATGTATATACATATATCTAAATCAGGAGATGATAATGTTCATAGTTGACAACCTTGGATTTTGGGCTATAGACCTATAGATTATAGATTGTAGATTATGGAGAGAATACTCACATAAATACACATGACACCTTGTGAAATGTCGCCAAAAAATTGGAGCACAGAAAAATATTTACGTTGTTATTCATGATTCTGGACTGTTTTGCAAAAGCTACAAGGTAGACGCTTGTGATAAAATTCACAATCAGAATTCATCGGATGAATCCGCAATGTCCCAATGTCCCAATTTTCCAATGTTCAACGAGTTTATTTGCTTTAGTTTTCAATTAAAACCCGGAAGTTGGGACAGAAATACACAACATGAGAAAATCTGCGTAAATTGTAGATGGAATGGATTTGCTCATGTGTGGATATTTGATAAGGATGTTTGATTGAGTTTTGAATTGGAGTTGAAGTTTGAGTTAGTGTTTCCTCCCAGGAGTGAGTGCCATCGTCAACATCAACATCAACATCAAAATCAACATCCTGCTGAGGTTGACAGAAAGACAAGCAGATGGATAAGCAGTAGAGAACAGTGACAAGATGACGCAATGACTTTGATTATTTTACTCAAAGTACATGGAAAATACACAGATTGATAGATAAAAATCAGACAGCCATCTCATCTCACCTCATCTCTTTCCATTGTATTCCACATTATATTACATTATATTACATTATATTACATTATATTAAATTATATTGGAATTATACAAATACATTTTAGATATACTCCAGCCCTTATAGTTGACTTGACTTGAATTTGCTATATGTATACCATGAGAAATGTGGTACAAAAAACTGTGTGTTTTTCATGTACATGTGTGATATTTCTTGTGTTCATGATTCATGTCCTCTGATGAAGGTTCCCGAAGAAAGAATAAATCCAGGAAATGAAAGGAATAAATCAAAATGATGGCTATGGCTAGAAGGTATCAAGGTGGAATCTGATCGAATCTTCCTGCTCTCCCGAGAATTTTTTCTCTCCATCTCTCTGCTTCATCCATGTATACAATATTCACTACAGTATATATCATATATACAGTATAGATATGGATTTATAGGTGCATATACATATGCTGTGCTTTTTCTACAATCTACAATCCTTAGTTTTCCCCTTCTCCTCCTTTCTCATCTCATCTCATCTCATATTGTCTTGAGTCTCTAGTCTCTAGTCTCTAGTCTTGAGTCTTGAGAGTCAAGCTTTTCTCTTCTAATTCAATTTTTAGCTTTTCCCATCTTTCTCTTCATCTCTTTACTTCCCCTTTCCATTTATATCCGCTCAAAATCTATCCATAACAAAGGAGACGGCAAAAGATCCCTGTTCAATGAAGCTCCGTCTTCCGTCTTCCGCTCCTATTTTATCTTTTCTATCTCTTGTGTTTTATCTATTAGTTTGAAAAATCCAAAATCCAAAATTGAATCTTATAAATATTTCACAAGGCTACAGGAAAACGAGGCTGTTTAGCGTTTACTATTCAAAATTCAAAGCACAAAACACAAAATACACACGACTGAAGCAGAATTAGACGGAGCAAAAGCCATTGCATATCGCATATCGCACACAGAAGTCAAATTTATGAGGTACATTTCACCTCTTTACACGCAGTTTGTTTTATGTTTTATGATAGAAATATCATTATGGAAAATCAGGGAATAGCAACAAACTCATCAAATTTACCTCCCTGAAAAACAGACACCATTTTTTGTACCTAACTATTTACAATGGGGAAATGAAATCATGAGAGTTGAAAGGCGAAATAGAAATCAAATGGAAATCAAAATTATTGGGAATGATACACTTTAACACGCCATCTTGGCACAACATATTTTATTATTATTATTCAAAGTTTTTCTCCAAGATATAATGAAAACAACCAAAAACAAAAGGCTCATTATTTTATTCTTGTACATTGTACATTTTTCTTGTACTGTACAGAAAATCCAAGCCATCAGTTTCACCATCTAAAATATGAAAATTTCATGCAGTATTATTGTGATTTTTCTTGCTTTGGATATGGGATTTGCGGGAGACGTTCTCCAATTGAAAGCCCTCAATGAAATATGACTAGTCATTTCAATATAAAATGGACTCTTGGGACCATCAACTACAAACTGCAAACTACGATAAGTATAAACTATGACTAATAGAAAGTGGTTGAATAATTCATGAAACTACTCATGTTTTTCTGCTTTATACCTTTTATACAGAGTGCAGAGCTACATATAATAAATACATCATTGATCATTGATACGAAATATGAAATGTGTCCCTAAAAGGAACATTTTTATGCCTTTATAATGGCCATGATTTGAATTTGAAATGGAAAGAATCAGTGAATGGAATTGTTTGAACGGGATTTAAAATTTGAAACCTTTTTAATTGCGACATTTAAATTATCAATTTAAAACATCAATGTGATGGAGAGTCAATTGAGAAGTGAGAAAATACCTTTGTTTCATGTTTCATGTATGGTGTTTGGTGTTGGAAAACAAAGTATAAGAAACAGTACGGGTGATTGTGAGTCAGAAAGAAACAACAAAGTTATGACTGTTCAAAAGGGTTGTAAATACAGAAATGGGGAAATATCGAAATAAAGTGAATAAATGAGGTATCAGCTCTTTGCCATCTTTACGACTTACGCAATGCAGTAGCCTCATGAGTCAAAAATATATATTTATGCACAGCCAAGGAAACAAACTGAGACTGAGACTGAGAATATTCATAAATAAATAATATCAAATGTATAAAATTGTCCCTCAGTCACAAGTCACAAGTCAGTAATTAAATAAAACTTTCTCGTCTCTAAAACCTAGTCATTATTATACACCATACACCATACATATCACACACTACACACAAACAAACACACACTTAAATAATTATAGATACGTGAGACTTTCTTTGTGGAAAAGGCAATGAACCTTGATAAAACATGGAGCACCAAACACCAAACAAAAACTCCTCCGTACAAAATTCATAGTCCAATTCCAATTCTAATGAAAGTGGAGGCATCGCCTATTTTATTTCAAGTTTCAAGTTACTGGTCAACTCAAGTTCAATATTCAAATTGAATATTGAAATCATATTGAATATTGAATATTAAAAACCATAGCATGTACAAATGATAGATTGTCAATTTAATCCCAAGTTTCTTACAATTTCCACCCTCAATTCCATGCTTTACAAGAACAAATTGACAAATGTCAACTGACAATTGAGAATTGACAATTGACAATTCACACGCTTCATGATTTTCCTATTCATAATTTATAATGGGTGTGTGTGTTGTTTTGTATTTTGTATCCAGGATAATGATAGCACAAACATAACGTGAATACAAATCCAAAGACAGACAAAGCAAGAGTTAAGAAAATATCGCCACAGTTTGAATAAAATAGAAGGGTTTATCATCTCTTCATCAAGCATCAAGCATTGAGAAGCGAGGATGGAAAAGTTGAAAGATGGTAAAAGGAAAAGTGAACAGAATTGAATTGAATGGGGCAGAAGAGGAAAGATAATGAGGAGCATTGTATTGTTGGTGTTAGCTATTAGTATGAATGGATGTCATAATGAGCAGGGTGTATCGATCTGATGTTCTGCATTATGCATTCTAGATTTTAGATTCTGCATATTTTATTATGTTCTATGCTCAATGTGTCTAGTGTCCAGTATCTGCTCCAAATTGCATGTAACATGCATTTGTACCCGTCGTACATGAACAAATAGGAATAATCCTAATCCTCCTTATGTAATAGTCGATGAACAAATGAACAAATGGACAAATGGATAACGTGTGTATAGTGCATTGTAAATTTTAAACCAGTATAATATCACATGTGCATTATTCTTATCTACTTTATACTCTTGCGGAGTAACCGCAATGTTTGTCAATTGAGATCTATTTAATGTTTTATGACTCTGGTTTAAAATTGTCTCCACTATACTCTCCATGTCTTCATTCATTGATTCATTCACTAAGCATCGGCACCGACATGATGCATCTACTTATGCGTATTTCTCGAGAGTGGAAGTTGCCAATGTCAATTTGCAATCATCATCCTTTATTCAGTCCAATGATCCGACAACCAGCACCAACTTCACTGCGTGCCTTGTCCTGCCACTGTCATTGTCATTATTATTATTATTATTGTCTCCTGTTCCTGTTTCTGTTTGTGGCATTATTATTGATGCAATGTACGACTGGAGTTGTTTCAAGCTGGAATAAAGTGGTTGAATGAACTGGACACTGGATGAACTGTGTACTGTTTACTTTTTAAGCACGATTCATGTTCTGCCGAACAAACTAAGAAATGGTCAAAGTTCAAAGTAAACTCATTGGATTTTTATGTAGCAAAAAATGTAAGGGGTATTTTTAGATTTTAGAGTTTCAACTTTCAGTTTGAATTAACATTTCAATTTTTACTTTTCATAATATTCTACACTGGATGCAATCTGAATTGTGAATTGTGAATTGTGAATTGAGAGGAAATAGGACCTGAAACCGGAGGATTATTCAATTAGTGTTAAAAGTTCAGTGTACAGTGTACAGTGTACAGCGTGCAGTGTAGACTGGAATAGTGCGGTGTGGCACTCCTGGATTCCTCTTCCTCTGCCTGACAAATGAACATGGGAATTCACATCATGAAGTATTAATGGAGTTGAGAAAAGTTTGGAGTTTGGAGCATCGAGTATGTTCTACATACAGGAACGACTACGAGCTAGATCTACATCCAGATCCAGGTCTGACCGTCTCTCTGTGTGTGCTGACTAGGCCATTTGTCTAGATTCTAGATTCTAGATTCTAGGTTCTAGATGCTAGGTTCTAGATGCTAGAGTCTAGAGTTGTGCATTATTTGTTTGAATTGTATCACTTCTCTGCATGTGCGAGTTACAACTACAGTCCAATCATAACATGGGAGGAAATACAGAGTACGAATATGTAGAATACAGAATATAGAATAGAGATGCTTATCGTTTGTTACTATTGTGTTTGCATGTAATTTTGCACGTCATGCTACAAGCTACACACTCACACATCAGATTCATCAGATAAACTCACTCTACTTCTCCAATTCAATTTACTTGGTTTATTATGGATGCGGAGCTGAATGAGCATTGAAACTAGAAACTAGAAACAGCACAGTAAGCTTTTACATCCTCCAACTTTTCCCTGTACGAGCGTAAATACAAATGCACACTGTACAGTTTACAATGCACAAGTGTATTTATGCTGATGCTACTTGAATTTTCACCCAACAACAAACCTTCAATAAATGAGGAAAATATTACCAAATTGTGTGTGATTGTGTGGAATAGTTGTAAAATTTTTCTCCTTTTATCAATTATTTTGCTAAGCTTATGACATCATTTGTCTTGCTTTATTATTCCATATTGAATATTCTACCCTTTATTATATTCCAATGTAAATACTCTGTGGAGTACAGTACAGGGTACAGGTAATTTATAATTTATATTGTCCACTTCTACTTCTATGTATGTTTGTATACGTGTGTAGTTGTAATTTCTAATGGAGGCCTCCAGATAAAATTCACAATAGATTTTCATGGACTACGAGCTCTGCCTTGGTTTTTATCATACATATTTCCCTACTCCCTGCATTCATTCATATCAAATATCAAAGCGGTATGTACACAGGACAAAAAACACAAAACATATTTACATTTTATACTCTGCACCATATTTGCCACAACTCAAATATTCACAAAGTAAACAATGGTGAATGTTTATCAAGAAAATCATCATCTCCTTTTCCTTCTATGTATGTATTTCCATTTCTATTTGAACTGGTACATTGCACATTGTACAAAACATTCACGACTATGTTCAACAGTTCATTGTTCATGTTATGCTCTTTAAATTTGCCTATTTAAATACTCAATACTCTGACTGTTTTTATTTATATTTATATTTACAATTATTTTCATATAGACAAACATTTGCATATGTGGCTAAATGTAGTAGAGAAAACATGTTATTGTTATTGTTATTTGGATTTGGATTGCACAGAATGAGAGAGGGGAAAATAAAGAAGCGATGACATTGCCATTGATACAGGAGACGAGAGTACCGAATCCCATTTATAGATATGATACATATTCATCATCTTCATGCTCCATACTCCATACTCCATTCTCCATTTACATGTAATATCCTCTGCTTTGCAATTTATCTACAATGGCTCGAGACTCTTGACTTTAGACTCTAGAATGGAGAACACAATGGGCTATCATAATCTTAATCATCTCAATTTGTCACTTTTTCTAATGTACCAGAGCTCTCTGTTCTCTGTACAAAATACAAAATACGGACAAGGGTTAGAAGTTACAAGTTGCAGATTGTCATTATCATTATTAGTAGTAACAAATAACAAATAAGCAGTTTGCCCTAGGGAACCAAACTCCAAACTCCAATCCGTCATGTACTTTATTCAAACTGAAATGATGATAATTTCCCTTATTGCATTTGAATTGAATTCAAGCTGTACACTGTGCAAGAGAATGACATAAGAATATTTAAATTACATGAGTTTTATCTTTTATCCCTCAATGGACTGTTATCCCAACATTAAATGGCGCAAAAGAATGCCACGGATTATGAACGGAATGGTATCGCACTGGTGTCTAGTGTCTGATATCTGATGAGTTCACCTGTTGACTTCTCTTTCTTGACTCTAGACTCTTGACTCTTGTGATCATTCACCGTTTACCGTGTTTAATTAAATATTTATTCACTTGTAAATACAATATCCATTATCCATCATGAATTATGGATTATGGAGTATCGATTGACCCGAATAACTACAAACTACATACAGAGAAATTCATGCATCAAGTTTTTACTGTCCATTACAAACTCTAATACAATAAAAACTCCAATTCTTATGCGTACAACATATCAAATACACAAGACATAGCCAGCGCTTGTTACTCAAGCTTGATAAATATTTATATATTTTTGGTCTGTGTATTGTGTCTTGTACATGAAATACATAAAAGGTATGTGTGTGTACACAGAAGTAACCAGGAATATTTTTGTTATGGAATATGGCACCAAAATCAATTAAATATTCTTTATTCTTTTATTCCTCCGCACTGTTACTGGTTATCGATATTGGTTTATTATTTATTATTACTTTTGCTACTAACATTTACCATTTATTCATCACCCACTACCTATACTTTATAATAGTAGCTAGGATGCCGTTAAGTTTTATGAGATTGGTGAATTTTTGATCGGTCATTGTCGATTGTCGATTGTCGATTGTCAATTGCTAGTCTTTCAAAGGTTCTTGATTCCGCAATGGAAATAGGAAATTAGAAATTGGCCAAGAGAAATTTTTACAACTATTTTTAGCAATCATGTAGTTATCTTAGCAGAAAATATCTGTAAAACTTGAGAAAAGTATCCGAGTGTGAATAGAACTAACAAAAGCAATGATGCTCTTTCTCAAAACGCCAAATGTGTGTTTTGTTATTGTAATGTAAAATGACGAGATGATTACTGACTACAGACTACAGACTACAACAGCGATGAAAACAATGGGAAATGAATTTAATCTAATCTAATGTCTAATATGAGCCAGATGGAAAATAGCAAATACAAATATTTATAAACGCAAGGGGATGAAATTGGTAGCCACCGCTGAGTACTCTGCACATTGTATTGAGAATTGAGAATTGAGAATTGAATACATAAAACCATGTAAATATTGGTAGAAAAATGGCCCGTGGCAAAACACGTAAATAGCTCTGTTAGTTGTGGGACTTGTGGGATGGGAAACCACTAAAATATATACAAATATTATGAAGAGAAAAGAGAATATACACAGGAAAAAACACTACTCATTTTCTTTCTGTTTTGCCGTTTGACGTAAATAAATTATGTAGTGCAAAAGGATGTACAATGTACAGAGTACGTTTTATGATAACGGGAAATTTCCAACTTCACTCCATTATTTTTGATGAGTCGTATTAAATAATAATAATAATAGTGGAAACCATTCGTACATCATAAAACATATATTTGTTTAAGCATCACAGTTTCAAAATCAGAATCAAAAGATGGAAGTACATGGTTTTAGATATTACGTTGTTTGTTGTTTGTTGTATGATTACACATTAAAAATTACCATCTAATTTTCCTGCTGAGCCTTCTGTAATTATGTGTGTTGTTTGTGGTACTTCGAGGTGAGATTTGTGAGTGCGGATTGAGGATTGAGAATTGAGAGTTGAGAGGTCATAATACAATTTTTTTATATAAGTCCTTATTGATTTTTTCAAATAATAAATTGCCATGTGATACGGATTGTCAAGGAGCACGCGATCTCTTCAATTTGAACAACAGCGTGAGTGAGAGAAGAAGAAAAGAAAAGTGAAGAAAATAATAAAAGTTTCTCATATACTCCTTGTGCTTTTTGTCTACTCTGTTTCAGCATAATTTGAGTGTATTAAATAAATTTGGGTCTCGTCTCAAGAATGGAGCCTCAAATAAATAAAACAAAACTCTGAATAAAGATTCTGGATATTTCCACCGTTGCCACCCACATCGCAATATTTGATCGTTGATCCGTAATCGCCCATCACCTCTCAATAATGTACAGTAATTGTGCATAATGATGCAAATTTGGATTAGTCTTCACTTGCGTATATAATCAAAAATAAAAAGTCACCAGGAAATTGGCCGTCCGCATTATTTCTTTACATTCACAAAACAATTGCACCGAATTTCATACCTAGTACTTGATACTGATGGGATAATTTGTTAAATATCCGATATTGAAGCAATTTTCACCGGGAGCAGAAATATTATTAGAAAAAAGTGTAATATTTGGCATTTATTATTGTATTATTGTATTAAAGTGTATGATGTATTATGCATTACGTGAGTATTATTCTAGTACTCTGTGTTAATTAAGCACCAACCGGACACCAAAAGTTGGCCTCATATAAATTTTGCACACCTTCTGACCATCCACAGAAAGTGTACTGTGTATTTAACTCGGTAAATGGAAATGCCGAATGTTTCCTTTTCAACTCTAGACTGTAGACTGTAGACTGAAGATTGTGCATTGTACAGTGTACAGAGTACAGGCACAAAATTAGACGTCTGCCGTTTTCTTCTGCACGGGATAATTTCCGCCATTTGCGTGTGTCCTAGTCATATTTAACTGCAAAGTACCAATACAAATGTACGTGTGCGTGTAGGAGTACGTGATGTTTGATGTTTGATGTTGGATGTTGGATTTTTGGCCAGACCAGACTTGGATACTTTCTTTCTATTTCCGTAATTACGGAGAGTTCTCAAATTGGCAAAATACAGATATATTCTAGATTTTAGCATACATGTAGAGTGTAGAGGTTCTGGATTTTTCTACGTAAAATATTCCTGTATTATTATGATTATCATTTCGACTACTTTATATTTTATACTGTATACTTAATTCTGGATGGTCTGGTCTGCTTTTGGCACTAGCTAAACGAAAAAGGAATTTCCCATGTGGATTAATAATAACATCCCCGAGTTCCAGATCCAGACTGCTGTGAGTTTCAAGTTGCCAGTTTCGAGTACTGAATAGTAAATAGTGAATATGGACAATGCGTGATACTTGATTTATACATATGCGTGTACTGTGCCCTGCATGCGCCGCATGTGAAGAGGAATTTGAACCGATGTACTTAAAAAAATTGAGAGTTGATGGAAATGTGCAAATTGGACTGTACAGTGTACAGTGTACACTACATGTCGTTACGGCGTCTGTATCGTGTATTGTGTATAATATTATAGAGTAGAGAGTAAAATGTAGTGGGGCGAGTGGCGAGTGGGAGGTTATATTGTGGAATGGCGTGTGTGCGCCAGTTTATTACTGCTTAATCTTCTCAAAAGTGTCAATTTTGCCAAAATTATCACGTTCTTTCTCTCTGCTCTCTTTTGGAAGCCCATGCCATGGACGGATAATATCCGTCGGATATACAATTTCTAATACAATATAAATGTACAAAGTTGTGTGCTTTTTTCTGGATTTTACCGTGGGCAAAAATATACCATTTACACTATATTTCGTGTGTGCCTACTACCGAATTTCACAAGTCAGAAGCAAATGTAGAATGTAGAACATACGATAACCAATAACAATAGCGTAGTACAGGATTTTTTACACCATCTTTGTTGTTTTCTCCTGTTTTATCGTATGTTTTTATTAACTCCCTTTGCCAACAAACAAACAAACAAACAACCAAATGAACAACTACTGTACAATTTTACAACTGAATGTCATTTGGCCATCAGAGAAAAGCGTGCAGTGTGGAGAGTGCACAGCTGTGGTTCAAATCAATGCTCTCTTATTCCTTTCTATTTATTTGCAGATTTTTAATCTACAATCTGCCCTCTGATTTGCAAAGGCTTATAAATAAAACCCAAACATAACAGTTTTTACACTGAGTTTGAAGTTTGGAGTGCTGATCCTCCAAGAAAAATACTGCATAAAGTTTTCATACATCCTACAACATGCATTTCCTTATCCGTGTCCAACATCAAAAATATGAACAACTAAAAAATTCTCACCGTTACAATCATTTCAATTTCCATGTCTATTTTTAATTCCCCTCTTTTTTGTCTCAACCACATATGACTGCATAAATATTTTTTCTTGTGTGTACGCTCTGTCATAAGTCGTAAGTCAAAAGTATCTAGTATCTACGATGTACGATCTCCATGTTAATCTCTATGCATCTAGCACATGTATGTAATTGCATGTGCATATGTACTTTAGAATATTCAGTATTCAGTGTTCAGTGTTCAATGTTCATTAAATCTTGTTCTTGCTCGTAATTTCATTCACTCTTTCATAACTCTTTTCTTTTATTTAATTCGCGACAAGGTAAAAGAGCTTGCCCAACATTTATTATGTGCACCAAATACCAAACATCAAGTCTTGAATCGAAATGGAAATTTCCTATTTTATACCTATGTACATTTATTTAAATATCATGCAGGAAATCAGATGAAACACGAGATAAACACGAGGGAAATTAAACATTTTAGCATTTCTCTACTCTGTGTTGTGTACTGGTAAAACATATTCATGTTCAACATTCAAGTTTCGCAATTCTTTTACACTTTTTTTGATCATTGATAATTGATAATAATGCGGTAGACCTACAAGGTACAAGAAGAACCGCAGAAACTTTAACTGTATTGAAGTTTTCGCGTACAGTTGTACTGTATTCATTGTAAACATTGTTGATATCTTGAATCTTGATTTTTGATTCTATCAAGCATAAACAGAAGGAGGGAAAGTAAAATTAAAAGAGGTATTTCATATGTATGCCACAGTGCGACAGCCTGCATTTTTTCACTACTTTTGCAAATGTTAGCGACATGTGAAAAACTCAAAGGAATATCTGTACAAAACTCGCATGATATTCCTATTCCTATTTCAGGAGAGAAGATTTTGCTGTAATTTGTAATTTGTAATTTGCAAACCCGTCAAAAAGAATCGTATGAAGCGGTACGTGCCAAAATGTGTCCTTTCCCTCTGCATTCTGCACATGTGTCTAGTGTCTAGTGTATAGTGCCTACGTTGTACATTATACATTGGACAATGATAAAAGATGCAAATTTTGCAAAATAGTTATTTAAAAATGTGTTCACACTCATAATTCATGATACCTATAAATTACATTAGGAATCCTGAACTGCCTCGTCTTCATCTTCTTTCTCAATTCTATTTCATATTCCATTCTGCTTTCTACAGAAAATCCAGTACTCAGTAAATCAGTTACATCTTACATCACGTCCTCTGTTTCTATCATAAATTCAAGTGTAACATCTGGAAAGGAAAATGGCTCAATGTTCAGTGCTGAATGGTGGAAACGTGCTCCCGGGCTTTTAAAACAACATTCGAAACAGAACCAGAACCAAAACTTGTTACAGTTTGTCTTGAAGCTTCAAGCATCAAGTGATGACAGTCATGTATCATGTCTTAAAATCATTTATTAATTATTTCATGCTCCCTAATTTTTCATCAACTTTATCCAGTGATTTGTGATTAAACTGACTGTTTTCTAAATCTAAAATCTAAACACAAACACGAGCACACAAAGAATGTTCCTCCATTACATTTTACAATACATATGGGCCGGAGAAAGGGAAAGAGAATTTGCACGTATGGATGCAACAGACTCTTTTGGGAATTTTGAAAGTTGTTCAAGTTTTACTACATACTTTTTTATCTATCTACTGTCTACGCATACATATGTTGCGCATGTACCATATAAACAGAAAGATAGATATGTATGAAATTCCCTTTTCTCTATCCTTGAAGAATAAATAGCTCTTTATATGCATTTGCCAGATGCCTAGGATCTAGAATCTAGAACTGAGAACTTAGAACCTAGAATAAGATGCTTAGGAAAATTGATACGAGTCTGACGTGACTCCTTGTCTCTCGTTTGCATTCAATCTGAGAACGGATGAAATGAGTAGAAAGTAGACATAATACATTTGCAGGGGAAGAATCTACCATCTTCATTCATTTTAAAGTTTATTATTTGAACATTGTGCATCTTGTGTAGGAGAAATGGGAGAAATGAGAGCCATGAAAATTCAAGCTCCAAGCACACCGTTCACAACTCCTTTCTACAATTTTTGAATTTCGCAAACAAAACTAGTACAAAACTACTCTTTTTAGTACAGCGTCCACCAACTGTTTACTGTTTAGTAGGTACTTTTGAACGTTAAACATTTACTTTTACTATTATGCCGGTTGTTTCCTACAGTTTTTATTGATTTGTCCATGACCAGCTCATTGAGCATTGAGCATTGGCTCTTTTTTTACCTACAGTTTTCCTTGCTCACACATATGTTCTTTTAATGGAATGAGTAGAGATATTTGATTTCTTTTGAATTTCAAACAGTTTATCGACTCTTCAAATTTTGTTTTCCGATGTCCAATTTAAAATCATGGAGATGAAAATGGAGTCTTTGCCCTACTTTCTACTGCTAAAACACTTAAACTCTAAATTTTCCAGTCAATACTAATATTTGTTTAAACGCAAAGTTTGAAAACAGCGCGTTGTAAAGCAATAATATTATAATCAATGTTTAATCTGTCTAAATAAATCAACAGGGATTATTATTGATAATAGAATATGAAAAATTGAAACAAATGGAATTAGATTAATCTAAAATATTGCTAGTAAATTTAGAATCTAGAGTCTAGAATCTAGAATATTCATAAACTATGCACGTTAAATCAGAACCAGAACCAGAAGTGGTTCCAATATTTCAAATGCATAATATTATAAAGTTTTTAGACAGTTTGTGAAAAATTTTGATTGAATTTCATCCTAACTGTGGCTATAATATGATTTAATGTCATATTTCCAAAAGGAGTCTATGAATGTGGATTGTACGTGCTTTTTGTTCAATTTCAATATGAAACCGTACGGATTTTGAGCTGGATTTATGCAGACATTGGACTTGTGGCATGGGACATGCGAAAAAACTTTCCTCTCTCTTTCTCCGTCATTCGAGTTGAGTCGAGTTGCTCGCGATCAAACTCAAAACTCAAAACTCAAAGCTCAAAACTCAAAACTCAAGCTACAGTGTGTTCAAATGTGATAGCAAACAGCAACATATGGAGCATGGAGTACGGAGTTTGGAAAAAACAAAACGGTGCATGAATAATCGAAACTCTGGAAACACTGGATGATGATGATGCTTTGGAATACGTATGAAGTTTGGAAAAGCAAAGGATTCGTATTTTGGGTATCACATCAAAGTGCTATCAGTCATTCCAGTTCAATCCAATTCCAGTTTGAGCTTTACTGTGTTCGCTTTATTCTGCATGTTTCCTGTTTTAATTTTCTCTGTAGACTGCAGGCAGATTCCACATTGAAAAATTGCTCTCCATTTCGTTTGTAAATTTCCATCCTATCTTATTTTAGAAAATAATTCACTTCGAAATTCGAGATTCGAGATTCGAGACACTTTTAAATTCAAAATGTCATCACTCAATTTTCCAGCCATCTTTGATTTTATCATGTTATTTCACCATAATATCCACAATAATGCGACTGCATTTGATTTTTGCATCTTTGCATCTCTGTACAACAACCAGTCCAAACTATTATTATAGTAATTAGGTGAAACGGCAACGGAAAGAGCTGGAAGCTAACTTTGAACTTGTACGTGATTTATGCATCAATTAGAACACAATTGATTATACAGTCTTTGCTCTCTTCTCGTCAACATTTACCTTCAATCCATGTATTTATTCACAATTCTAATTGATGTGCAATCTACAATGTACGAGGTACACAATAAACCAACAAGGCACAGGATATTTATATAAACCACCGAGGACAAACAACAACTACAAAGTCAAAGTCAACTGTCAAGATTCTAGAATCTAGATTCTGGGTTCTAGTTTCTGGATGCCTGACTGCTGCAACTGATGTATGTTTAATGATTAAGAGACAAATACGATTGAACAAGAGAGGACAGTACACAAACGAGATGAGATGAAATGAGATGAGACATGCGACAAAGTACAGTACATGTGATACATAATACACAAAATGAGTACAAACCGCAGAAAGTCAAGCGTACCTTCGTCCTATGTGCAAAATAACATTGTACATTGTACATGTGAACAACAAATAAATCTGGCAACTACAGTCAAACATGACAAATAATATTCTTCAATTCAGAGTTTACAGAGTCAAAATTTGCGTTTACACTCCTGTCGCCGTTATTATTATTATTATAATACTATTATTATTAATAACAATGATTCACGAGTTAGAAGTTAGAAGTTGGAAGTTAGAAGCTACAAGGAAAATATGGTAAATTTAATAGCAACACAACGACGAACGAAGTAGGATCAAAATGTAAACGTGATGTAAGGCATTTTGTATAAATTTAGGAGGAATTTAGAATTTTAAAGGGTAACTTTGTACTCTCAGTACTCACAAGCAGTCGGGAAGATGTGAGTGAGTGAGTGAGCAATGAATAAACTCAGAGAGAGAACAGAGAGAGGAAAAATATAAATTTATCTTCAACTTGAATAACTTCGTGACTTTGAGTCAAGTCCGTTGTTTGTTATTTGCTATTTGTTGTTTGGTAATGACGTTGACTTTGGTGAACAATTTTTTATTATGTCGAACTGTATTGTATTCTACTTATGTAGATTCTCGATTCTCGATTCTATAGAATATAGTTGTTGTTGTGTATTGTGCATTGTGTATTGCGCTCATTTTTCTTGAACATTGAAATATTAGACATGACACATAATATCATATTGCGATGATAATCAAGTACAAATTACGAATAATATATTGCGAAGATTTGTAACGTTATTGAAGGCGTGGACATCCACAATTTAACGGCAACTTGTGTCTTGTATCTTGAGTCAAACATGATAATTTTCAGGATCAGAAGCTTCTGAAGCTACCGGATTTGAACTTTGACTTTGGCTTGTGAACCTTTTGCTTTAGTCGTTTAGTTGTCTAGTGTGTAGGCTAGAAAATTAATTATGTTTCTAATATTGTGCATTTTTTTCAGTATTTCTAATGTTTTCAAGTACGAGGAATATCACACTGTTTAATTGCCATCAACATGGAAATTATACGAGCTTATTCAACTGAATGACGCTACACTGATGAAACGAACAAGTTGGTGAAGTTACATAAAAAAGAAAGAAATTCCGACGAATTTTGAATTCTAAACCTTTGATGGTTTTGAAAAACTAGAAAGATGGAAAGGTTGAGAATGTTGAGATTCGACCACTTTTACGTGTCCTCAAAATAATTACTGTTTACTGTTTATGCATCAGACTTAGACTCAGAATTTATAAGGTGGATGGAATACATGAACCCTTTTCAATGTACCTGCATCTTGTACGGTTAAACTATGGAACTATGGTGTGAGAATTTTCCTTTATATTTTCTCTTTGCTACATATGTGTATGTTGGTTTATTATTCATATTGCTGCGTTGGGAACTTTAAAGAGTCATCAACCATCAATATGACACCATTCATACGAAGGGTTGAACGTCTCTTCAACCTAGAT
>JAQGBH010001390.1:0-33065 GCA_034698265.1 Sminthurinus aureus | reverse complement strand
TCTTGTACTAAAGTATATGAATATGAAATAAAGTGAATATCCCTGGATGGATATTTATTCTAGGGACTTACACATATTATATATTCCAGTTTGAAACAATGTTGAATTTTTCTACATGATTTTACATAGTTACAACTCGCGCACACATACACAATTGTTGTTTTTTTCACCCTATCGTCTACAATGTAGCCATGTAGGTTGAGGATTGAGGAAAGATAGAAAAAACTACAGAGAGAGACGGAGAACATTTGAACATGTACCTTCTGTTCACATTCATTTTCTATTTCCATTTCCATTTTTAAATGAGCCACTAGAGAAGAGTGAAGAGAGACACTCGAGACTAGAGACTCGAGAGAGCGTCGAAAATAAAATGAGCCATAAAACTGTTGTTTTTCTTTCTGTTGTAAATTGTTAATGTACTCTCCACTTGTTCATTTGATCTATTTTTTGTGCCTACATGTTTTGTTCTTTTGTCTTCTCCGACTTTGCCCCGTGTTTTCTTTTCTGGTAATATAATAGTAATACAATAGTAGTATACTAATATTATGACAGGTAGTCAAATGATGATTGTGATGATGACGCTCCGTGCTGTAATTACTCTCCTCTTCTACCTCTCGTCTATGCATTATCGTACATCGTATGCACAAGGCACAAGACAGTCCCTGTAACTGAGTAGATTTTGTACTGTTGTAAAATGCATAAATTATTTCTAAAATCCATTTGAAGAATAATTTAATAATGTATTTATCTTAAATTGCATTTTTTGTTGCCATGTCCAATTTTTGCCAACATTGAATACTGAGGATTGATGACAATTATTGACAATGTCAGAGGAAAATATTGTTTATTTATATAAGAATAATTATTATTAATGTGGGTAATACAACCACAGGGTTAGATAGATACTGAACGGAAACTCATGGACTTTGTCATCATCGGAAATCGAAGGAGGAAAAGAGGCAGAATTCTCATCATGATTGTGAAATGTTCTTGAATGTTGAACATGTGACTACTCTGTTGTTCACTTGATTTTTGATTGGTTTGAGGATACAAATTTGGAATTTGGAATAGTGGATAAAATATTGTACATGATGCATGAATCATGCAGCATGATAAATATATTTTGTGTATATTCGTATAATCATCACAGGATCGACGTCGATTATTTTTGTTACACATAACAAAGTATCATAAATCATAATAATATGATATTTTTTTCATCTTTTCTCTGCGCTGCCTGTCACGCTATTTTGTTTAATCTATTACTGTACTGTGAACTGTGAATCGTGAATTGTGATGAAATTCATGTCAGCATTGAGTGTTTCTCTACATTATTGAAAATTTGGCTTGAACTTGTACACTGCACAAGTTATTATTTTCAATGTAATAATAATTACAAGTAGGCTCTTCTCTATTCTCCACCTTCTCATCGCTCGCAAATGTTTAACTCTAAACTCTAGACTCTAAACTCTAAACGTAATGAACAATAAATAAAATAAATAAGCAAATAAATATTATGTGTCAGAATATAATAGCAATTTTATTCTAGAATGTAGTAAAGATATCCTAAAATTACATGCGATTCACAATTCACATGATGAGGCGTAATTTGAAAATTTGAACAAATTGCATGTCAGGCTTTCTATTAGGTATAAAAAGGTGGAAGATAAAAAACCAAGTGCATTCGATGTATGTACAATGTACATTGTAAAAGTTGGATGTTATAGATGTTACACTTGAATTTACATTTACTTGACTGTCGACAGATATTTGCATGTGCGAATTGTGTAATGATACATGACAATCTCACGTGTCAAGCACAAACTATCTACAAAGTACAAATTACCAAGAACAAAGTGGTCTACAGAAAATTCAAGATTCAAGGCGTCCTTCTACTACAAATTTAAAATTCAAACACGGCTTTGTGTCCTGTATTCTGTATTCTAGAATCTAGATTCTTTACTTTTCTTGTTACTTGATACTCGCCATTCGCCATTTAACCATTTTGGCAGACAACTCGGTCTAACTTTTAACGTCTAATAATGCATAATATATAATGATGCACACTTCATAATACTGATAATAATAATCACAACCACGACAATAAACTTGAGCTCGTTTCAACAAATTCCAGAACAACTCTGGGTGAAAATCATCGTAATAATAATTATTTAATGCAGTACTATTTTTGTTCACTAAAAAATACAATAATAGTTATTAAATATTAAAGTGAAAAACAAACAATGAATTCGGAAAAATGAGCGCTAGTAATTTGTAATAAAATTAGGCAGCTAAAAAATGTGGATATAGTTAATATTCAAGAGTTCAGTTTTCAGATATCAAACAAACAGGAGAAATTCGGATAGGAATTTTGAATAGTTTTTATAAAATTTTGGTGATAAGGACAAAATGCAAAATGACGTTGAAATGACGTCCCTGGTGACCGGATGAAGATTTTTATTAAATGTAGACAGATGATTGCCGTGTAAATTTTACTAATTATTTCCTGTGTGGATTTGCTCAAGCAAAAAGTTGAGGGGGAGAAAACAGCCCAACTTTGTTTTGTTTTGTTTTGTGTCAGTTTCCATTCTCTCTAGTTTTTTTACACACATGAGGCTAAACAAAGTTCAAAATTCAACAGATGTGAGTTAGTTTTGAGTATGAGTTTGGGTTTTGGGTGTAGACTGAAAAAAGCTAAACGATTAGCTAAATTGTGTGTGCTGTGTGCGATGTGCAAGTACATAATATAATATAATATCAGTATAATATTGTATGTATATAAAATATAAATGCATGCATAGTTTGTTGCTCGTAGTTCGTGGTTCGTGCAAACGATGACATGCTATTTAAGTAATTATATTTCTGCACTTTGTACGTACTTACTTGTGTTTTGTGTACATTGTACAATTTGTACACACGGTATAATATTGTCGACTGCACATAAAGCAGAAATCAACGACGAGATAATTACATGAAAAAAACTGAGTTTTACAATATAATTTTATAATTTGTTGAAGAAGCTCATACATAATTATATTTATAGAGGAATATTGTTGTCATAATAAATGAACATGATTCAAGTTGAGCATAGGCAGGTGTGACGAGTAACGAGTAACGAGTACCAAGAGTAAAGAATAATGTGTAAATTGTAGATAAAAAAACACATATATTCACTTATATAGACTATAGACTTTACATAGTACATTTTAAAGAGAGTTGATAATTTATGTATATTTTTTGTGTAAATTGCAGAAAAATTTGTAGAGTCGACGCCAGGTTCAATGATGGATTCTCCCGAGTCGATCACGTTGGATCCATCTCTAATCGACGGCAGAGATTCTCCAGATATGCCTTCCTCCACTTCCGACTCTCGTGATACGATAGAAGTTGTACATAATGAAGATAGCGATTTGAAAAGTGAAGGCGGAGGATCCCCGGGTAAAAATCATAGTAGTAGTAACCATAGAGCTAACCATAATAACAATAGCGATAGTAATAATAGCAATAGTCGATCCGCTGGATCTCCCAGTGAAAAGTCAACACCAAAGAATCCTCTTCTTCAAGAAAGGTGTAACTGTGAAGACCTTCGAAACGTTGTCTGTCATCTAGAAACCAAAGGTAGCAACTTTTTACCATTTCAATAATAATAATAATAATATAATATTACTCAATACAGTCGTTTTTCAATTATAATTAATATTATTAAAAATAATAAATAATGCATTCTGATTAAATCTCTTTTAGAATTATGGGACAAATTTCACGATCTGGGAACAGAAATGATTATCACAAAAAGTGGCAGGTATGATGCATTTTTTGAAGTCTTTATTTCAAACTCTATTCATAATTCAGAATTCATAATATACTTTTGACTATCGGTATTTCATCTTTGATTTTTAATTCATTCACATTTCACACATAAAAGGAAAAACAAAAGAAAAACTAGAAACGAGAAACTGGAAGCATATCAAATTTCAAAGGTTGAATTCTGTGTACTATAATTTGTCTACATTCTACATAATATAATGATTTCTCATGCTACTGGGACAGTTAGAAAAGTAGCAGATAGCAGGTAGTAGCATGAAAAGTTCCATTTGTTTAATTTTCACTAGCACGTAAAAAGGCAAAAAAATAAATATCGCTGTATTGTATTTGAATGTTTTTAGCCTGTAGATTATGATTACTTTCACATAGACATTTTATATTTTATGCATGTCAAAATTCTCAGCTCTCAAGCGAGTTTATGACAATCAAGGTTATTATTCCATTTCTCTGAGTGGAGTGGAGATTGCTCTACACTTTAAAGTCAAGAGTGTAGATCAAAATGCATTGTAGACAAGAGATAGTCGACAGTCGTCAGTTTTCAGTGTGAGTCTTGAGTCGACAGAGTCTATCAAATATATTACACAATGCTCAACCTAAAATGATAATAGTTTATGTGGTAAAAAACTGGGTATGGAATTATGGAATGGAATGCACAAACTACTAAACATTAATATTCAGAATTGAGAATTGAGAGAGGTGAAACAAAAACTTTTAATTAATTACACATAAAGATTTGATCCACCGTCCACAATCCACACAGTCGACAGTAGAATAATTTAAGCGAGGAATGAGCATAAAAAATTAATGCTCTTACATTTCAATATTTCAAAGAGAGCAAAAGGTAAAAACAGAGTGAACAAATAGTTAGCCGATGGAAAATGTATGCAAAATTGAAAGGCTATGGATGACAGCTAGTGATTTTTAAGTGGCTCCTGTTCTCCGTTCATTCTTTACGATTGTGAATTGAGAGTTGAGAGGCATTTTACTTTCATCCATTTCAATTAGAATCTAGAGTCTAGAGGATTCTTCGATTCACCAATTCATTTTAAAATCAATGATTAATGATTGAGCATTGAAAATCATTTACACAAACAAGAAACCACAGAGAATTCGTTAAAAGTTAAAAGTAAAAAGTAAAATTTTAGCATTTGACAGACGCAGTCAGGATAATGAATTAACGAGAGTTATGATTTATGACTCATGATGAATGCATTGGAAATTCTAATTAATCTCCCTAATTGTAATTACACAGTAATTAAACATGCTGATTTTTACTCGGCGTTTCAAGTAGCTAAAAGAATCTTAAAAACAAAGATTTTATTAACAAGATCAACTTTGAATTATGAGTTATGAATGCGTGAACAATGTATTGAACAAAGGCATTTTGTATTTTGTCATGTTCTCTCCTTCTCATTTTCATTTTGTTTCTCATTGTCTTTTTTCTGGATTCACTTGCTTGTTACTTGTTGTTAGTTGTTAGTCCTTCAAACGCTTTCATGAGACAGAAACGCGTAATTAACATATCATGATGAATTATTCTCTGTTTTCCTTCATAAAAACTTGTTTACATGCTCAAAAAACTCAAAAAAAAAAAAAGTCTCATGATGAAATTTTGTGTACAATGTACAGTGTAGCATGTCCACTCGTAATTCTTGACTTCTAATCGTGAGTCTCAAGCCTCAAGACTCTAGATTCTAGACTGAAATATAAAGTAATTCCTCATGAAAAGTAATAACGATGAGAAAAAAACTAGCTGACATGTTTGTGACTAGTGACTTGGTTCTATTTTTCCGTATTGAGTTTGTTGAGTGACATGTCAGTGTCATTTCTTCTTCTTTACGTCCATCCATTCGTCCTTTCCTCTATTCAATTACGTACTCTAGTTTTCCACAAAGTACAAACTGTTCCGTAATACGTACGTCGTACATCGCACATGTGCACAATTTTATGGATATTCCATTTCTATTTCATATTCCATGCATCAAACATTAAAACTAGAGTTTTTTCCCTATATTTCTAAAGCACAAACTTGCTGTCATGTGTCATCTTGAGTCTTGACTGGTGACTGGTGAGGCTTGTGAAACTTCTAATTTGATGATTATGATAATTATTGCAACAGGAATACATCAGTATTTGTAAAATGAATATAAATTACAAGACACAAGGCATATTGTTGGTTCACAATTATGAAAAAAAATCCTATTTAAGCAAACGATCACCAGGATTACACATCGTTATATCATTATTTATTATTTACAAATGTATGCAATATATAACCATGTAACACACAGGGAAAATAAGACATGCTCAAACTTCACAGCACAGAATAAAATAGTCGTAGAGTATGAAAAACTCCTCCCAAAGCCAAAGTATCTAGAATCTAGAGTCTAGAATCTAGAATGTAGACAAAACATGCAAAATCCAGCATCGGCAATCGGCAAAGCGTGACTCGGTAATGTCTGAGAAAGGGTTGGGACTTGAAAAAATCTATATGATTAAATGGTAGATGGTAGATGGTCGAGAAGAAGAACAGAAGGGAGAAAAAGAGACTCAAAGTAAATAGTAAACAGAAGATAGAAGATGTATAGTACAAAGTACATACGCATCGTGGTCTTCTTCTTCTTCGTCTTGTTGTTCTTGTTCTTGTGTACACTTGGAATAGAAGGATGAAGGATGTAATACAATCCGACCCAACACGTTATTATCTATTTCCCAGATCCATGTCCATGTCATTACCAGCATTTACTGTACTGTAGATTGTAGTCTATACCATGTAATAATAATACTATCACGTATCATGTATCAAGTCAAGTGCACTGTACAATGTATAATGTATTATGTATAATGCATGAGTATTGAGTATCATCCACTCAGTAGCCTTTTGTTTACTCACCTACTAAAAACACACAAACACACACGGTTCGTGCTCATTTGATAACATTTCTCTTATACTTGTCTATTCTATTATTTATAAGGAATAATAATAATATGAACCAAGTATTTGATACTCTGTATTCGGTATTTGGTATTTGGTATTTGCCTTAGCAAAAACTAAACAAGCTCAGCAAACCAAAACATATAGAATACAGAATATACAATGTAGAGAAAAAACTACAAGACAAGAAAAGAAAACACGAGGAAAATTCATCGTTCCATAAGAATTACTAATACGAATTACCAGTATGCAACACGATACACGATATTTACTAGTTGATATTTGGTATTTGGTATTTGACAACATTAAAAAAAGTAAAAAGAAGTAGTAGTCAAAGTGCCTCATGTGTTATATGTCTTATGTCTTATTTAGATGAATTGCTCTCACACTCTCAGGCTAAACTCAACATTCTCAATCTCATTATATTTTCATTATTTTCATGCATACTCTTTATTGTATATTTTGTATGCGGCTTAAAGTGATTAGTATTTATATTTATATTTATATTTATATTCATGTACTCGTAATAATTATAATAATGTAGGTTGTAGGATAAAATAGTAATACTAATGGCGTGACAGGATAAGTCGTGTGGACGTTCATCTCATTTGCCAATGTACAATTTACAATACACAAAGCACAGAGTATTTATTCAGTGTTCCATTAACAAGTGTACACATTCAACATTCAACATGACATGACGAGCAAAAGCACACATAGTTTTCATGACACGTCTATAATATTCATCTGTCTGATGGCTGATTACTTGTGTGCATGCATGTTGTATGATATATTTTGTATGTAGATTGTACAACAGCATAATGATAAACATATGCATAATAAATAGATACAATGTTCAACGTACAATGTACAGTGTACACTAAACTATTAGTAATTATTATCATCATACACATAGTATTTATTTATGACAGGATGTTTCAAAATCCTGCTTGGTGCTATAACTTGTGGAAACGCAGTATTTTAGACTCTAGAAACTAGACAGTAGACTGAAAATGAGCATGAAAATGTGACTATAAAAGTTGAGAGCTGCGAGAATTATTTCAATGTGTGGAGTATGGAAAATGTAGAATGTAGAATGGGGAATTTACACTTGCCTATGTGTAAATGGCCATTCATGATTCACGATTTCATGTGAGACACACAAATAAATAAACGAGAGTGAGTGAGAAAGAGAGCGAGAGAGAGAAGGAGAAGAATAGCACAAAACTCAAAACTCAAAACTCAACTCGCAACTATATTATATTACGAATTACGGATTACGGATAAATAAAGTATGAGCTGTGAGTTTGTCTTTTCTCTCAGTTCTCAATCCTCAATATTTCATGCGAGGAAACTTTGCGTGGTCAAACGAGGACGATCAAAAGGACTAATACATATTTTAGACGGAAGAATTTGCCATAATAATATAGGAGAGAATACAGCACATGTAAACGGGCATATCATATATTATCACAATTTGGGTTAGCTTTAGGTTTTGGGTTCCTTTTCAGTTTCTGTTTCTATTTCAGTTCCCGTGCTTTTACCATCTAGACTCGAGACTTTGTAGGATTTTTATAACAATAACAATAGCGGTGATATTTTCACAACCTAAAATCAAATGTTGTATGAAAAGCAGAGTTGAGAGCTGAGCGCTAAATGCAGCATTATCATTAATAGCTGTGAATTGTGAATACGAGATAACATATTGTTAGTGGTCTTCAACTGTTGTAAGTTGTAACCATGTAGCCACTAGTCATAAACACTAAACACCATGCACTCCAAACTCACAACTCACAACTATCATCCTATCATATCATCTCACTTTATCAAATATTTAAACGCCCATCAGCCCATTTCCATATATCGTGCTAACCTATAAAGCCGGAGTTCACAAACATTTCCCATTCTCCATTCTCTCCTTTTCATTCCCATTTCATTTCACTTGAGTTGAGTTGAGTTTAGTCGGTGAGTAAATAGTAAATAGCAAATACTACGAGTTAGCAAATGAGAGTCCTCCATGATCATATCACACTACACTACAGTACAGTTTGAATGTACAATGTACAATGCACAAATGGAAATGGAAATGGGAATTCAAAACCAAACCAAATGAAAAGACATTAATACTCTCCTAATCATATACATTACCTTCTCGCATGCCCACTTTCTTCATTCTACACTCTACATTCGTGCACATTCGGGTCGTTCCTGTGTAAAGTACTGTGAAATATACCATTTTATGTATGGTATATTGTATTGAACTGGGTGTCGTGACGATACAAAATACAAAAGGATACAACAGTTTACAGTAGTCTCGTTGGTGAAAAATAAAAATTGATGTGACAAACTGATACGATATGAGAAAAATGAGAAAAGAGAGAAAATGGCGTGGAGGTAAAAATTAGATGGAGAAAAAAGTCTACCATTTATTATTATTAACAGCGTAGTCCATGGAGTATGAACATGAACATAATGGCAGTCCACAGAGTTTTTTCAATATGCATTTATTTATGTATTCAGGATTCATGATTCATGCTATCATTATATAGACTTTCACACAATGTGTAACACTGTAACTCTCAAAGTCTCGGCTTTTCCGTTTTCCGCTTTCCAATTCGACGTTTATTATTACAGTCCAAGTCCAACTCGGTAAAGTCTAAAATGAGCCGAGAGTCCAGAGTCCAGAGTCGAGCTAAACACGCGATAAGCCATGTCAAAATACATACATTGTAAATTGTAATGCAGTACAATTTACAATAAGACGAGAAAGGGATATAGGTAACTTTCTTCCGTTCCCTAGAAACTAAAATACTTTTTTCTTCCAAGAAAATATTACTATGGTCTTTACTGGTATTTTTTATTTTTTATTTTCAAGGTGGACAAATGTATGGTTAAACAGTTACATTAGTAAAGAAATGGCGCAATATTATTATTATATTTGCGTATTCCCAATTCCAATAAACAGTGATGCTGAAATACCTATCTAATAACATGATATTCAAGTATAAATTCGAGTATAAAGGCTTACAAATAGAAATTCTGCACAAGTTTTTAGCATGCCAATATCAAATATCAAGTTAAAGATAAAATAATTATCCCATGTTTTTCTTTTTTAAGTTTTTTGCAATTCCAATCCGAATTCTTAGAAGATTGAGTAAAAATTGTAATAAAATTGTATCCGTTTTGACTTTTGACTGTTGAAATGTTTTAAATAATTGTGAGGAAACTGTCTAATTTTCTCAGACTTGGATGGCAAAGAAAATCAATTATTATCAATTTATACATGGAGCTTTAGTCTTACAATTTAGGATTTAGGATTTACGATTTACAATACATCAAAAATTGTCAAGGATTTAACTTGTGACTTGTGAATTCTGACGGTTGACGGTGCAGATGTAACAAGTGATGAGAAATGGTATAAATACTTGGATTAACAATCCTATTGATGATTACATGACACAATCGAGTATTGAGTTGACAGAATGAGTGTATATTGTCTAATGTCTAGTGTCTTTGTTATTGTTCCAGAACAAGGAAACAAATCAGGTCCTTTCATGGACCTGTTAGAACAACAATAGAGTTGCGAACAAGATAAAATACAATGCAAGTACAAAGTACAAAGTACAACATAATATAACATCACATGTACATGATTTTCCATCTCCATTCTCCATACTTTATACTTCATATGGATGATAAAGTCGATTGAGTTGAGATTGAGATTGAGCCCTCACGCTCAGTTGCCCTCACGAATTACGATGGAATGATTTGTGTATAATTTTGGGCCAAGCGGGATGATACGATTGATAAGGATTACCCATAATACTAATAATAACACAACTTCCAACATTGAACATAAACGGATACACAAGTTTTATTTTATTTATTCCGTTTTTCTTTCGCTCCAGTCAATCCAATCCAATTCCATTCTGTACAACATTATGTAACATCGTACAAATACAAGATACAATGAAAAGTACATGGTACATGAATTTGTGTCATTTAAATACGAGGGCAAGGGGCATATAAAATGAGATGGAGGGTGAGAGCAAGTGAGTGAGTGAGTGAAAGAGATGAGCAGCTCAACGGCTGATGATGGTACATGTACACAATATATGTATATGCATATTGATATTGATATTGATAGCTCAATGCTACATGACTGGTAGGAAATAAACAAGTGCAGCTACATTCGAGAACTGAGACTAGAGACAAGTGCATTTTCTACGGGATACTTTATGTGAAGATAAAAATGAAGATGATCCGGGATGAAATAGTGAAATGCAGTGAAGAATATCTGTAGTTACATGAGACACGAGTGCATGAGTATAGCAGTATAGCAGTATATCAGTAGTTTTTGAGCGTATCTAAATGTCAGATTAATCAAGTCATCAGATGACCCAGTGGGAGAAAGGAGGGTGTGAAAGCTGGAAGCCAACATGTTTTACGCAAACAGACTCACACGTCTCCATCACTGTGCACTGTATGTCGTGCATTGAGGATTGAGGATGCGTTGAGGATGAGAGAATAAATGACTGGAAAAAAACAAAATTCACCCGGGACGAGATGTGGAAATGTCACTTTGTGCACACATCCGTTTACACATTACATCGTTAACTTTTCAGTTCTCAGTTCTCGCTTCTCACTTCTCGGTGCTCGGGTAAATGGGGAAAATATTCCCAATCTATTCACTATTTCTCGCTCTTCGTTCTTCGCTCCTCACTCCTCTCTCCGTCTCTTGACTCTTGACTGTACGCTGAAATGTAAATGTAAATGTGATCTGATCTGATCTGATCTGATGTGAAGGCAAAGGCAAAAGTCAACGTTGGTCGCTGTTCCTTTCAAAAGGGGGTGAAATTGTGGGAAAAAGATGAAAATGGAAATGCTTTTTTGGGATGCAAAACATCAAGGCAAGGCAAGTCAAGTATCTTGATTAATAATGCAAAATATTATGCCGTTTTTTCCCCGTTTCGTTTGGTTTCAATTTCCTATTTTTGGTTTCATGTTTCACTACTTGCACATCGGCCGTCTGCCAATGACTACCTTTTTCCCTTTTCAATTTCGGTATAAAGTCATGAATTCGGAAATGTGGTTGAAAAAATGAAGAGGATAATGGCAAATTCAAATATTTATTTCCTCCTGCATTCCATTTTATACTACTTTCTATCTACATGATTCAATTATTGAATTAGTTGACACACGCGGTAAGCGGTAAGCGGTAAGTGTGGTTACACTTTACACTCTTCTCATTGTCGCTTCCGTTGTCGGTGCCGTTGTCATTGTCACTATACTGTCAAATTATCTAAACGTGGTGGAGAATTACAATAATTGTTTTCTATAGAATCAAGTAATTTAAAAGTGACAGTTCTTGAAGAGTCACACACATTTCCACATTCTTATTTCCTCTCTCTTCAACTTTCCCACTTTCCCACTTTCCCAATGAATTAAAGCCAGGGCTATGACATTTGTTGTATTCGGCTTAGAGCTTGGACGTAAAAAACCACCTACCGAAAAGATGAAAAACATTATTAATAAAAATGTTGCTCGCATTTTCTCAGTTTCTCAGTTTCTCGGTTTTTCAATTTTCCGCTTCGGCTTCGGTTCGGTTAGTCGAATTGAAATATTTGAGAGCCCCAAATTTCTGAACATCATTTATTCAAATGTATGAATACTGAATAATGAATTATGAATTGTCGGTCTCTGCGTCTGAAAAAATTTGAATTTGAAATGTAAAGCGGTAAAGTGGTCCCCATTTGGAAGGATGGGGAAAGAAACTTTTCGTTTCCATTGGATCTGTAAAAAGTAAAAAGGTTTACCACTCGGAGTAAATACTCGTTATCGTCGTATCCCTTTCTCGTGTCCTTTGCCCAGTAAATTATGCATCACGCTTTCCCACTTAAGTGATGGAAATGACGGAGGGCTTGTGAACTTTCCCCGTCTACAGAAAAAAAGTCTGAGGTCAAATGACCATGTTTTGAGCTTTGAGTTTGGGTTTTTGAGTTTTGAAAAATGTAAATACATAATATATTTATGAAACGGCTCACATTTACCTAAAAAAACTCTTATTTTTGGATACTACAAAATGGCTGACAAATATTTTGATTATACAATACACACTGCAGACGTTGTATCAATGTATTACGTATCTCGCTGTCCAAAAAATAATTTTTTCTAGAGATAAAGAAATGATGACATTGTTTTCACTATATAGATAGAAGATGGTAGAGTTTCAGTTATTTTGTCGCTCTGTCTTCAGAATCCAGAATAATTCCCGACCTTTGAGAATTTGTAAGGAAGCTTTCGTAATTCGTAGTTCGTATGGCATGTTTTATTCTTGTAGCTTGTGTAGACTCTATACTGTAGATTGTATATTGTAGATTGTGGATGGTTGTACATTTGAATTTGAATTATGAGACTGAGAATGGCTCGACGGTAGCGCAGACAGTAGCACATTCTGCATGCTAATGTGACAGACATTCTTCCTTTTTATCCCAATTCCGATTAGATTGGAATGGAATGGATTGAGAAGAAAAGTTTACATGTAAGAGGAAAATGATGTATGGATAGGATTAGGATGAATGAAATACACAGTTGAACATTGAACACTTGTGTATAAATATAGAATGTAGAATGCAGAAAGTAGAGAGTAGAGACGCATTCTGAATCTCACTTACACTCACATTCTTATAGTTGGGACCCCGGAATCACACGTCAACATGCTGAAGACTCTGAAATGAAAATGAAAATGGAATCGTCAATGAGGCGAAAGAAATTGTATAAATTTGTACAACTGATGCACACTGATACACTGATACTTATTGTACAAATTTTTATACTCAAGACTGGAGACTTGTATAAAGATTTCACGCAGCTCAGTTTAAAGAAAACAACCATGTACAATGTACAGTAAAGAGTAAAACACATCTCTGTGAGTGTTTGAACGTGAACGTGGACGTGTTTGTGTTTGTGTGTGTATGTGAGGATAAAGGCCTTCACTTTTTCAACATAGAACATGGAACATTTCATCTAAAAAGATTGAAGATTGATCCTTGTTTTCATCCTTTAGCTTTTTGTACATTGTACATTGTATGATATGAGGAGAGAGCAAGTGTTTCCTATCATTTCAATTCCGGAGTGTGGTAGATCGCTCCTCTGATAGATGCTGTGCTGAGATGAATATTGGAATTTGTAATATACACACTTTTACACTTGCAGAGAACAGAGAACAGACTAGAGACTAGAGAGTGGATGTGATATATTTAGATGCGTAGCAATATAAGTTTATGTGTGTACGAGTTGGCTTTGGATTTGGAGTTGAGTTGAGTCGAGTTGATATGGTATGATGTGAGGTGAGGAAGATGAGCTAACGAAGTGCAAGGTAGCACCTTGCATGGGGTATCTTCCTTGTGTGCAGTGTGCAGTGTGTTGTATGATAAAAGCCATGAGCTCGATGCTCGATGCTCGGTTATTGATGGCGCATATAAAGATTCTCAGAGGCTGTGAAGATAACGAGAGAGTGAAAAATCTATCGATTCATAGATGCACACAGCACTTGTAGATACATTGTGCATTCAAACAGGATCTTCAACAAAATCTTCCACATAGAGATCCACACATATGCATAAGCTCTCTATATCTCTATATACTCGATATATACACTTGCTCCTCGTTTTTTATTTTTCATGCTGATCTTCGGTATACGGATACGGACCATCAGAGAAATGCATCAATGGAACATTTACAAACTTGTACGATGTAGATATAAACAGGGTGTGTATACACTATACGTTCCCGCTATTTAAAACATAAAAATATCGCATCTATAATCTATAAATATGTGTTTGTGCGTTAGTTTGTTTGTGTACGCGAAGGAATGAGAGAAAATTTAAATTCAACTTGATCTTCACACGTATTCACATTTCAAATCTTCTCCTATCTCATATCTCGTATCTCATACCTAAACAAAATGTCCTCTATGGTACGTGAAATATTAGATTCAATTACAAGAGTCGGCGGGAAATGGGAAATGTGAAATGGAAAATGGAGTTTTTCCTGATTTAAAGATGCTTGACAATTGACAATATTAGATATTAAACAGGAAGGACATTGACGTTTTTTGATTCGTGTGGTTTGACGCATTTGTTTATTTTTTCATTCAAACCGCTCAAGTTTTATACAATACATAAAGCTAGTTTCTTGTTGGAATCTTTTTTGGTAAAAGAAATAGATCAAATTTATCGGTAGATGGAAGAATTGTCCACACTTGCCATCCCTTAATATTTTCATATTGTCTTTACGTGTACTGTTGTAAATGGGATTCCTTGGAGACTGGGAAAATGTGTACAGTATTGAGTATTGACGGTTGACGGGAAATTTTTATTTATTTAATAACATGGATCATTTTCCTCTGTTTGCTACATGTACGGATTGGATACTATAGAAAATGCACATTTGCTAAAATTGGAGGATGTGGTGAATACCAGTAGCAGTAGCAGTGTAATATCAATAATCAATACACTGGTTCGCGTGTGGCTGGTAGATAGTAGATATATCGAAAATAGAAAGAGAGATTCTCTTCCTCAGACGAGTGTAAGGAGTAAATATTGAGTGCGGTGGATGAAATGGTATGACGTGGTAAAGTTATTCTTTATTCTTACCACTCTCTATCTAGAATCTAGAATCTAGAATCTAGAAAGTAGATTTTAGACGGTGGAGTGTGGAAATGGAGAGTATTTTGGTGGGCAGTCGAACATGTACAATGTACAGTGTATAACATTGTATCAGTACCGTGTGGAAATGGCGAACATTGGGAGAAAGAGAGAGAGAGAGAGCGAGAGATAGTTGGAATATCTTTAGTGTTATGATGTGTTTCGTGCTTCTTTCTTTCCTGTCTGGTGAGAAATGAGATGGAGAATTTCTGATGGTGGTGGTGAGATAGGAACGACTTTTCTCTCTCTTCCAACTTACAACCTCATTCTCTCTTTCACTATCTTCATCGTCTACCGTCTACACTCTACACTCTACACTCTACAGCCTAGAATCTAGAGTCTAGAGTCTACAATCTACAGTTTCTCACATAAGATAGACAAGATGATTCTCCATTTCTCTCACTCTCCCACTCATTCACTCCTTCACTCCTTCACTATTTCACTATCTTTCTCCGTATAGTGCAATGTTAAAGGCACACTACAGAACACTACAGTCTACAGTACAGAGTATAGATGCATAAATGTATAGTTGTTTCTCTTTCACCATATTTCTCCTTCGTCTCCTTCTCAGTCGGTAGTCAGCAGTCAGTAGTCGCTAGTTGGTATCTTGTCCCTATGAAACTTCCATGAACATCATTTAGCTTCACATTAAGAAATTGCCTCATTTTGCACCAAAGTGCGAACTTGCTAACCTTTTTGAGTTGCTGCAATATTAATCCAACTTTCCTCTCACTTGTCCTCTTCACTGTCTACATCCGTACATAATACATAATACATAATAAATATCCACACGTCACTACATTCACATTCACAGCCACCTCTCTCGCTCTCCTCCTTTCCACTTTCTACTTTCTACTTATTTATTTTCCACTTGCAATACATCCCACATTGTACACTGTACAATGTACAATGTACAAGGAAAATAACATGAAAACAGCTCCTAACGCAAAAAAAGAAGAGACGAGAGGAAACATAGAAGAAGAAAGTAAGAAAGTGAAAGAAAGTTTTTTTTGCCTGGGACAAAATGGAGAAAGTTGAGAGTTGAGAGTTGAGAGGAGATGGGTTTTTCAAAAATATATATCATTCCTGTCTTTTGAGACCGGTCAACATCTTCAAATCTCCTCTCGCCACCAATTCCAATGTTAACACAATGCTCAATGCTCAATGTACAATGTACAATTTTCAGTTGTAGCTACAGCATGCGAAAATATATGTATTAAAGTTCAAAGTAACTAGAAACTTTTTCCACAACAACTCAAGCTTTATTTAGTTTGGTATTTTTATTTCAACTACTTTTTCACAAAGGACAAACAAAACAAAAGCCCCATGTTTGACTTAAAATATCGTATTCGACATGAAAAATGTATTTTTAAAAATCTACTTTTCATTATTATTATTAGTAGTTTTATTGTGTGCTCGAGAAGCGAGAATCGAGAAATCAAGCTTTATTCTTTTCTCGTCGAAAAATGAAAATAAAAAGGCAGAACAAGAGGCAAAGAGTAACAAAGATGATAAAACATACACATTTGTTTATACGTATAGCATATTGCATATTGAACTTGTACTAATGCAATGTGCACGATAATAAAATAGCACTCTTTGTACACAGCAGCAGTCAGTTAGAACTTTGGAGTTTGGAGTTTGGGGTTCGGCGTTTGGAGAAGAAATAGAAATGGAAGAAATAGAAAAGGCAGAAGAAACTCGTAGCAAATAACCATAACGCACAAAGAAGCCATGCGTGGAGTAAGTTTTCGGAGGGAGAGAATCAAGAGAGAGAGAGTTGCCTCTTTCGGATGCACTGCTGAATTTCCTTGTGTCGGAGTGATCAATAATATAAAGTCTTTTTACTCCGAGTCAGACCGAAACCGAAAACTCCTGGTGAGTTGGTTTGGATTGGTTTGGTTTGGTGGTGAACCGAGACTTGAAGTCTAGCATGTGTTTTTTTTGGTCGGGGGATTCCTCTACACTCCACACTGTACACTGTACACTGTACACTGTACATTGTACATTGTACACACAGAGTGTATAGCTCTCGACGATTGGTTTAGTTCATCTACCAAGTCAACACTCTTATTTCCAACGAATAAAAATCTCGGACATCTTTTTCTTCCTCCGTTTTCTCACACACTCCTTTTCAGTAGTTCTTTTTTTCAAAAAAATCTCGTAAAACCTTTGTAAATCTTTTAAAATAGCACCTTTTGCATTTCCACGTATTTTCTACATTGTACATTCAAAATCCCCTCACAATTGTTAACTTATATGTGCATGAATAAAATTATGCATCTATTACTTTGTTACCTTGAAAATGCTTAAACTATAGTCTATACGTCTATACGTCTAAACGTATTTCAAATATTAGAAATTACAATGACGCAATGCAAGATCCAAGTGAATTTAAAATAATGGAGAGGAACGAAGAAAGTTAAACTAGTTTATTAGAATTAGATTTTTTATATAAAAATATTTAGCCTTTTATATTTATTTTCCTTCATTGTTGAACTATTGTTATTGTTCCTGTTTGTTGTTCTAGCTTAAGATTCTATATTCTGTATTTTAGTTTCTAAATTCTAGTTTTAAGAAAAGATGGAGCATGTGCAAGAGGAAAGAGAGACAAAGACTTGAAACATGAACTTTTCCAGATTTAATTGGCAAAGCTGGTGACTGGTGACATTTACGGTAGAGAGTAGAGAGTAGATAGTAGAGACGGAGAGAATGGGGATTTTACATGTTAAAAGTTGGGAATGGAATGAACTGGAATGGAATGGCAAAAGTCTCTTTATCAGGATGGCTGTGAATTGTGAATCGTGTGAGATACAGAGACCATAAAGTTGTAAAGAGGAGACAACTCGATAGAACTATTTAGGTACATGTTAATGTACTACTTTAAACTTGGGAAAGTCGTGAGTGCAGAGTGGAGAGATATGGAATTATGCGGGGGATGTAGCCGTAGTCGTAATAATAATAATAATAATGATAATAAACGCAAGATGAGGGTATTGTGCGTGTTTATTTATATATATACAGCAATCGGCTTAGTATCTCTGCTCTTGTACAGTGTACAGTGTACACTGTACACATAATTTATATATATCGAAGAGCTTGACAGAAGTGGGAGAAAGAGAAAATGGAGGAGAGTGGTTTGGTTTGGTATGGAATGGAACAGCGTCGATGCGAGACCATTAACAGTCTTTCTAATTTCAGTTTGGCAGATAATTTACGCCAGAGTTTCCATCAGCAACAGAGCTGCTAACTTTACTAAGCTTGATTTTATCTTTGCATCCTATACTATACGTGTACAATATACACTGTACATTTTACTGTATAAAGTATAGCATTTTCTCGGCACCTTGCCAACTTGAGCTTCAACTTCGACTCCGATTTCGACTCGGACTGCTTTAACCAACTCTACATAGTCGTTCATTTCAGCTGCTATCACATCTTTTTATATGCACTTATCGGAGACTAGGAGGCGACGATCACGTGTATTAATGTTTACAACATGCACTTTCTGCCACTTCCTCCTTTCCTCTTTTCGCTTCTCTCTTGTTTCTGTTTTACATATAATATACAAGGATTTACATTGTACATGCACATCTATTTGTATATGCATGTTTTAGATGTGTGTATGGTATAATGTAATCTAACTACTCATTCGAAACTTGACAATCTCATTTGAAGCCTATCGGCACCTTAGTTGTCAAGTCCCAGTAGAATTCATTTCGTCTCTAGTCTCCATTGTCACTCTCATTCTTATTTCCACTTTCCATTATACACGTAATTGCAACAATATTTCTCTTTGAGGTATCTCAAATCTCGAGTCTAGAATCAAGAGTCTTGAGTCTTGAGATCTCCAAAGATATCTCAATTCTCCTTTATACTTTATTATATGCCGTGGCCCTGTAAAATAAAAGTAGTTAGCAGTTACCAGTCTTCACCATAGTTAAACTAAAATACATTGTGACTGGTGAATCATTAAGGCGGGTTGTATATTAAATTACGATATGATTCTGCAGCTCGCTCACAGCTTACAACTCACTCTCTTTACACTAGATACTAGGCACTATATACTAGAGACTAGACACCACAAGGAAGAGAATAAAGTATTTTAATGTGAAAATGTGGTAAAGATAACCGGAGAAAGAACTAGAGGGAACTTACAACTCACAACTCACGACTCACAATTCTGAGACTCTGAGACTTGGAGACTTAAAGCCAGCCAGCAGCCAGCTAATGCAGAGAAGATAAAGAAAGTTTGAGTTTTGAGCGTGTTGAAAAAGCTGTGGAGAGTGCAGAACTCTCCTTCTTCTTCTTGTTCCTTCCTTTCTTCATGTGTTAAGATACAGCTGTCTGACTATAGCCTCAAGTCAGTCTGATTCTGGTTCTGGTTCTGTTGCTGAGTTCTGAGTTGCTTCTGAGAACGAGTTGATGTTATAAAAGTCCACAAAATTTGTTCTCAAATGTGCTACACACACACTCTTCAACTTTTCGCACAACTCAAGCACTTCTCAGCCCTTCATGATAATCTGAGGCCTGAGACGCCGACATTTCTCTTGTACAGTATACACTGTACAAAGTGTAGAATGTACATGTAAAACATATGTATCTATAATCTATATGTGTGTTTGTGCACCTAATTCTGAATATTTAACATGCGTATTTTTGTAACTGTACAGCGTACATTATGCATGAAACATTGGCCGAGTGCATGCATATTTATATTTTACAATGCACAGTTTGGAGTTTCAAGTTTCTAGTTTCTAGTTTTGCATCCGAGCACAAGATACAAAATCCATATGCCATAGAAAATTATATAGGATTACGTTGACAAACTTTCGTACCATCTTCATCCTCTTAAAAGGAAGCTGAAAGAAGAAAGAGCAAAAGGGATTCGGAATTCGGTATTCAGCCTTTCCTCTCTTTTTCACACTGTACTGGAAACTTTTTACACATGACGTTTTATATGTACAATGTACAATGTACTACATTGTACATACAGATAAAAATTGAGATGGAGTTTTACTAAAAATATAATACTTACTTTGGCATAGGGAAAGTCATGGTTACAACTTGAATCTTGAATTGAAGGAATTGCATACGATATGATATGATATGTAAGTAACGTTTTGTAACCGACTGTTACAAAACTCCAGAATCTAGAATCATACTCCGAGTTCCATACGCTAGAATCTAGAATCTAGACGCAACTTTCACAAGATCAAAACTATTTTACAGCGCCTTTTCCATTATGCAATAAATTTGCTCTTCTTTCCCTCTTCCTCTCCTTTTACACACTTGAGCCAACTTACGATGAGACAAGAACTGAGTTTTCCGTTTACACGTTATATTAAAAATCTTTCCAACTTTTAAACTTGTACATTGTACATTGTAGATTGTAGATGCATCATACTGTGATCCTTGGTGCGATATGATGTGAGGCACTGGAATCAAGTAGCGTAGATTATTATACTGTAGATTTCTACATACTATACACAACATTTCCATCTTCATCTCCAAAGTATGTTGTATATTATGTACAATATGCATTAGTCCATATTCCACATGTAAAAGAATGAATGAATATAAATTGCAATTTCTCGAGTTTTCCTTTCTACTTTTACGAGGTTTTACGAGGTCTCCGCTACTGAACAAGTTAAAAAAGTGAGAAAATTAAAATAATGTTGCATAAATTGCTCTCAAGTCTGTAACAAAAACAACTACTGTAACAAACTTTTCTCCATGGAATCCACAATATGCACCTAAAATGTACACTGTACAGTGTACAGTGTACAACCCTCAATCTACATGTTGTGTTCAAAAAGTCAAAACTCAAACCTCGAAAGCTTAAAACTTATCCGATTTTATTTTGAGAGAACTTTCTTCCAAAATTCCCACATCACCCCACAAAAATGATGAAAATATTCCAAATTATGAAAAATATGAAAATATCCGTTTCCTATATTTAAGGTTTTAGGATAAAACCTAAAATTTGAGGTAAATTTAGAAAATTCATCCGACTTGAAAATTACAGCATTTTTAGTCCAAGTTCCAAATTCCAAATTTCAAAGTCAGTAGTCGATGGTCGATGGTCGATGTTTGATGGTCGGTACAAGTAAAGGAAAGTCATGTGTTGTAATGCAATGTAATGTAAAAAGATGGCAAGTCAAAGTTAAAGTGAAGCAGTTAGCCAGCATTACATGTTACATAACCAAATAAAGAACCCCGAACAAATATGTAGATACTGTACAATGTACAATGTAATGGACGTATATCAGGAGGGGAGTGAAATGTGAAGACGACGAGAGACAGAAAGAGAACCAGCGAGCGAGTGAGCGAGTGAGCGTGGATAATAACGTTAAATGTCTTGTCTGCATAATAAGTGAGTGGATTTGTGTGTGTGTGTGTTTGTGTGTGGGTCTAATAAGATAGCGTGTGTGGAGATATAAATGCTTTTTGGTTGGTACACCAGAAGGAAAAGGATGTAACCATTCTGGTATTTTTGACTTGACAAGGCGGAGTCCTCGTTAGCGCGCGTCACAGGATAGAAGTATAGAAGTATAGAAATATAGAAGCACTCGTATTCGTATACTTCATACTTGTGTACTTTTGTTAGATATTCCACTCCATTCCATTCCTTTCTATGACTACATATTACAACATTATAGTCAAGTCCAATTTTAACATTTCCTCTCTCTTCATTCCACACTGTACACTTAATACTATCGTTTTCATGCTAATTCCGCTCCTTTCTGTTCTCTGTCTTATCTATCTGCTCTCGTTATGTCACATGAAAAGTTGAGCAAGTACAAGCTAGAAGCTAGAATCTAGAAGTTGGAAGGAGTTTCAAGTGGTCTGAAATCTGAACTGAGAAGATGTTAAAACTATGGAATGAAAATGCTCCGAGATATTTGTTTCTTTGTTTCTCCGTCTTGAGTCTTGAATCTTGAGTCTTGATGACTATGACGACGACGACCATGATCATGATGATGCTGATGATGATGCATCCGTGCATATGTTTGTATCCTCATGTTTACACTATACATTCGACACCACTGGTGTTTCTTGTTGTATATTGCATATTCATGAATTCCGGTGGAAACCATATTTTCCTCGGAATACATGTATATTTTGCATGTGGATATCTTGAGGGCTATAAATACATACATGTAAAATATAGAGTTGAAAAGACAAGAAGGATGAGAAGAAGAAGAACAACAAGTGGAAGTGGAATGTGTAGAATGTAGAATGTAGAATGTGTAACGTAGTTTGGATGGATTTAACGTGATAATATACTTACGATAGTTACGATTAATGTGCTACGTGCGGCTCATTCTCTCCTCTCCACATTTACACATGCACACACCATCACAACTCTTCAAGTTTTACATGCAGAGTGTACAAGAGAGAGAGAGAGAGAGAAACTAAGTATGAGACTGTGTGGTGATGATGAAGACAAATCTAAGACGAGAGAGTAAGAGTGAGAGGGAACAGAGTAGATTTCTTATGATAGTACTGATAATAATGTGCTATATGGATCTAGATTCTAGATTCTAGATTCTAGATGCTTGATGCTTGATTCTTGATTCTGAACTGTAGATTGTGAATTGCAGAATCTACACAGATTCTTGATTTCCTTCCATATAATTTGAGGATGCACATATGTATTATATAAACGAGAGTTGGCTGGTTTCTACTTTGCTTCAACATTGAATGTTGAATGTGGAACGTTTGAACGTGCTTTCATTTCACTTCTCATTATGGTCCACATTATCAGCACCCTCACGTCATTACATCTCCTGCAAATCCGCTGAAAACTCTGTCGCCAATGATCATTCATCCTTCCATTCCTCCAACTCCAAGTAGAACTAGAATGTACAGTAAAGTAGATAGTAGATACATTGGATGAGAGATGAGAGGAAATCTCATTCAATTATTTTTAAGCATGAGACAAAAATTCATACATCTCACACCTTTTACATCTATAATTGTGTGAAATACCTTGCGCGTTGTGCATCTGCCTTTGGCATATTTTTAAATGAGTGATTTATCTAAAATTCAAAGCATGAGGATAAATAATAAATAATGAAGAATGAAGAATGAAAATATGCAAATTCATGAACGGCTGAGAAAGTACATAGGCAAATTAGTTTTATATTTTTTATATTTTCTTGTACTAAACCAAGACAAATATCTTAATTTATTCCTTTAAAATAATAATGCTGAGCGTTTTGCCTTTGGCCTTGTTGCAGGAGGATGTTTCCAACAGTACGAGCTTCCTTCAGCGGTCTCAGCTCTGACCAAAGGTAAACAAACAAACATTATATCAACTTTATTTTATTGTTCATCTCAATTTTAGATAATATTATTTGTTATAATAAATAATGTAAATAAAATAATAATATTTTTCAACTACTTGAAATTGAAAATAGATTTGCAGTGTTACTGGACATTGTACCTGTGGACAATAAGCGTTATCGCTACGCTTATCATCGATCATCCTGGTTGGTGGCGGGTAAGGCGGATCCGCCAGCTCCAGCTCGACTTCACATTCATCCTGACTCACCGTTCAACGGTGAACAACTCAAGAAACAAGTCGTCTCCTTTGAAAAAGTCAAACTAACAAATAATGAATTGGACAAACACCAGTGTGTAAGTGTATGTATTACATAATATACTATCCACTTATTTCTATATTATCATTATTATTATTATTATCAAAAATATCACCGTTAAAAAATTCACATGACATGAATAAATGAAATAAGAAATGATACAGATATTTGTATCAAAGCTCAGAAAGAAACAGAAAATGACCCACACAGACAAACTGGCCACAAATATACAAATTTACATATTTTTTTCTCCCCAGCATAAGGACAAAGGACAAAGGACAAAAGACTTAGAACAAACAAGAGAAAAACAGAAAAAGACACATGTTGAGAATCTTGTAATGTGTTTTAATTCGATAATAATGAGAAATGAGTCCCTTGATAATACAGACCCTACTGTACTTTGTAAATGTAGGTATAGTAGGTATCTAGAGGAATAGACAAATTTCCCAAGTCACATCATGTCATAACAAGAATTTCTAGACCCTTTTTCTTCTTTTTACCTCAGGAGCATCCTTGATCCTTGATGCATTGATACAAGTCAAGGATCAAAAGGATCATCATCCCGTTTCTTCATGCTAATCACGGACTATCCAAAAATTCAAAGTCCAAAGTCAAAAGTCGAAAGCATGAACATGAAATAAATAGTATTCTAGATTCTAGATTCTGGATTTTAGTACAGTTATTCTCACAAGCCCTTATGGTGTGGTTTCCTTCAATTCTCATGTCTAAAATCGTAAGTCAAGTCCCACACGTAGAAAATAAAATGACCAAATGATAGAATTCAGTTACGTTTACGTTTGTGTAGGAATTTTTGGTTACCGACTACAGACTACCGACATTTATACACAGACAAAGACCATGTGGATTTTCCCAGCACAACATTTTACATTTTATTATAGATATTTAATAATATATTCAACCTCCCCGAAAAACCAAAAACGAAAAAGAAGACAACCCTGACTAACTATCCTTTTTTTCTTTTTTTTTCTTTCTTGATTTTTGACATTTCAAATTTCACAGCAGCTCGTCCTCAACTCGATGCACCGCTATCAACCAAGAATTCATCTCGTCAAATGGAGAGAAGGGATGATGTCCAATGGAGCTTTTGTAGGTGACTTGGAGTCTGAATTATTCCGAACTTTTATTTTCCCTGAAACCGTTTTCACAGCTGTCACCGCATATCAAAATCAACTGGTACGTTTTTTATTCATTCTCCTCTCTTATTTACTCTCATCTCCCATGTCATTTTTAATTTATTATCTTGTAATTTGTACTACTAGTGTCTTGTACCTTTTACCGCATTTAAATTCAAAATTCAAAATACAAAGTACAAAATCCAAAGTTTTGTAGCCTCATCGGCATTAGCATAATCATAAGCAATGATCGATTCTTGTGAAGAAAAATCGTAACTTTTAAAAATCATCTGCATTCTACATGTAATTTTGCATCCGACTTGCTTTAGTAAGTATTTTGTAGTACTAAAAATTTGCATATTATCAGTTGTACCAGAGTTGTAGAGTTGTCTAGTTAATTTACACAGACAGTTGCAGGTTGCAGCTCATCATTTTTTATTTTTTATACACGATCCACAAAAAGCCACAAAGTTTCAAGTTTCAACTATCAAGTTTGAAGACAAGAGACAACCAATAAAATATAAATCAAAAGTTATCATACAAAACCTCCGTGTCTAGTGTCTAGTGTCTACGTCTTTGTTTTTTATGAAAAGAAGGTTCTTTCTTTCATCTTTCATGTTTTCAACTTTGTTACTAGTTGATAAAAGAACACTTGATTCTTGATCTTTGGTTGTTGGTTGATTTTTGGTTTTCCACTTGAATTCTCAACTCTCAACTGTAGTCAAGTAAATACAGTGATATTGAGCATTGAGCATTCAGTATTCAGAGAAGAAAAATTGTATTTCTCTGTATTTGAGTAAAAAAGTTGTTGCTCTGATGATGAGACAAGGCTGTTCACTTTTCATGATATTTGATATTTCATGTTTGTTAATCAGCCAATATGTTGTGTATCCTACAGTGTATACAAAGAAAAGAGAGAAAAAAGATTTTTCTTCTTTTTTTAAGGTCGGAGCTCCGTCATAAACGTCTATAAATTTTACAAGTGACTTTTATAGTTGTGTGTGTCTGCAGTCTGCAATGAGTGGTGAGGAAAATTCTGAATTCTGAATTCTGAGGATCTTTCTTTCTTTCTGTCTATTTTTTCAAATCATTTCAAGCTAGAGATATAAACATAATATATGCATAAAATGTCTAATAATGGGTGCAATCGACGATAGCAGATACCAGATGCAACTCAATTGCGCTGGCAAACTGACAGGCAAAAAGCTTGCACAATTACCAGTTGAATCTTTCAAGTTTCGAGACTCGAGACTCGAGTTTACAGAGATTTTCTTTTCTTGCTGACTCTTCAATGTATCTATTTGACACTCACTCAGTCAGTCAGTCGGTAGTGAGTGCAGCCGCAAGAAAAATAAAAGAAACCCTCGTTTCTCTTTCCCATGCACAGATATGGAATAAAAGTAGCTACAATCAGCAAAGACAAGAGGATTCTGTATATAAATACCTTTATACTTTATACACAATACACACACTATGATGTATTTATTTATTTGTCTTGTCCTGTCTTGCGTATGGATGTTGAGATTGAGATTTAAGACAAAATATCTGTATCTTCATGTACGGATCAGCTGGCAAAAAATCGAGATACAGAGAGAAGCAAAGGATGGTGTTGTCTCTCTCAGCGTGATGTAAAGGGCGATAAGTTGGACCTGATAGACAGCATCATGATGCTCACTGCTCAATATTCAATGCTCAATGCTCAATGCTCAATGCTCAATGCCAATCTATTGTTCTCTCAATTCTCAATATCAGAGAAACTGAAAGCAGTGCTGAATCTAAGCTGAGCTAAGCTGAGCTGAGCTGAGAAAAGAACAAGAGGAAAAAGAAAGATGAGACCTCCTTCAAGCCCATGCCATGTTCAGTGTTCAATGTTGTTGGAAAGCAACATAATAATAATCCTGTACACTGTACAGAGTAGCATTTCAGTAGCACACACACAAACAGCACAAGACAACAAAACACAGGACAAGACAAGACAACAAAGTACAATACACTAGAAAACGTACTATATTTTCTTGTCTAATGTACAGTGTACAAGAAAATCTTCATTTGGATCCATCAGTGAAAAATGCACCTTCTGTGAGGTCTTTGTGCACACTATCTAGTATCTAGTTGAAGATTTACTCACTTCTCTCTCTCTCTCTCTCTCTCAGAGTATTTGTGTGCATTGAGCATTTAGTATTTAACTACATCTACATATATGCATTCTGTACTCTGTATTATGTATTCAACTTGCTATTTGTTATTTGTTCCTTATTCGTCCACTTCAACTTGTCTCAAGCCTCAAACATACAATCATACAAACATACAAGCGAACAAACTATCTACAAACATTTTAATTTTGACTCTACTTTTTTAAAAAGCTTATAATAAAATCTATATTAACCTAACGCACGATATACAATACATGATATATCTCTCCTGCACAATTCACAATACACTCTACACTCTACACTCTACATAGATTATTCTTTTTAATCGGACTGCATTTAACAGTTTTGCATCTCTGCCTCTGTCTCTGTTAGTTCGGCTGACTATTTACGGTCAAAGTCAAGGAAGAAGATTTTGACTCTTGACGAAGACGGAAAAAAATCTGTAGCTTGTACATTGTACATTGTAAATAAATGTATTTTATGTCGGCCCAATGACGTAGTACCTATCACCTATCAAGTCTTTGATGGGGTTGATTTGTACTTTGTATATTGTATAGTAGTATGATGTATGCTAATGAATTTCCAGCAAACTACTCTACACTCTACCTTTTCCATTCTCTCTCTCACTTTAGCACACACAGACACTCTCAATCAGAGAGAGAGAACAAGGAAGAAGCACATTGACAGCTATAAACATCAGATAACATTTTATTTTCTCAATCATCATTCATATTCACCTATGAAATTTCCCCATCACTTCTCACAGTCTCTCTCTATTTAAAATAAGTAAACGTCTTTGATGGGCTGATGTATTCAGATACAATATACAATGTACAGTATACATGGATGCCTGTGTGTGTATTCTTGACTGGTATCTTGTCTCTTTATCTTACCTCTGTGTTTATTGTTTGTATTGTATTGTATTGAGTATTGTGCATTGAGTACTGAGTATTGAGTATTGAGCGTATCAAAATCAAAGTTTGGCTTGGTTTGGATGTAGATAGAAGAGCAAATCTGTAAAGAGAGTACGTGTATTCTATTGTATATACTTGTCATTTCATCTTGATTTTGACTTCTGCCCTGCCTTCATCAAGATAACAGAGAGAAAATATCAAATATCATGAATTGCCCATCACCTCGACAGCAAAAATGGACAGCATAATGTTCACAGAAAGATCACCCACAAAGTATCTACAAACAAAAAAAGTACAAACTACAGTCTGTAAATTTAAAGGAGTAAAGGAAAAAAATACGTACATCATCGAATGAAATAGTCAAAAACTATTGATTATTGATTATTGACATAGAAGCAACCAATAAAAGTAATTTGTTCTCAAAATTATTTGAAGATTTAGAAATTTAGATCCACTGACTTTATCAATCTTAACAGTTCGTAAAACATGTCCAGCATTTGTTTAAAGAAAATCCTCATTTTTCAGTGCATTTAAAAAGTCTGAGATTGGCATCTCTGTGTCGATAGTCGTTTAGTCGTTACATAATAATATTAGAGCAAAACGGAAAATACAGAAAAAAATAAACTCAATTTCATTTGGAACACTTGTATTTGTGTTTTACAGAGGTAGGAGTTACACCGTGTACAATTTACAATCTACAGTGTACAAGGTAAATAGGTGGAATTCCAGAATTCCAATTTTTCTGACTGTACACTGTACATTGCACATTGCACACATAACCTATTGTGAAGGGAACATGCAATATTTTCCAGTACAAGTAGGTATAATTTACTCTGCCATGGTATTATATATATGATATGATATGATGTGATATGATCGACTGGAAGTAGAAGCAGAGACAGAGGTAAAACTGGTAAAAGTGTAGGAAAGGGAAAACGGCGCCTGTCCAATATGTGTTGAATAGGTTGTCATGCAAGCACCTTTTTGTCGTGTGTATTGTAAATGTTGTATTCCACAGAAATTCATATAGAGAGAAAGAAAGTAAGACACACCTTTACCCGCTTTTATCCTTACCTCCTATTCAATTTTTAAACAGGCTGGCTTGGCTGTCTGGTTCTATGGCACAGTCGATGCCATTCCAGTTGAGTCGAGGAAGAAGAATATTGTATATATAATAATGATTATGATGATGGTGTGGCGATTAGGAATTTTCCCATGTTTACATCCTCTCTTTATGTATTTCTCCTCATTCCAATCCAATCCAATCCAGTCCAGCCACAAATAAATTCAACATTGTACATTTAACACGAGACAAGATAATATTATGCATCAGTTCATGTATTTTTCCAGTACTTGTAGATTGTAGATACTACTTAAATATATTAGACATTAGTACATATTACATATTAGATATCCCATAACATGCGTATACGTGTCATATCTTTTTCTCGCTCAATTTTGAGGGGAGAGCAATATGTACCAAAAAGCATAAGAGTTTTTTGAGGCTTTAGCTCACGCGACCTTTCATGACTTGATATTGATATTGATATTGACTTGGCATTGTTATTATAATGTATTATGTACTATCATCATCATCATTATCATCACCATAATCATCAGTCTCATAATAGTTATCAACGTTCACTTTACCAGTACCAGTGCCAGTGCCAGTGCTAGTGCCATAGTTAAAACAAGAGTACAGAGCAGTACATAGTATGTACAAAGTACCTTAAATTTAGAGTAGATACTTTGATATTTGATACATATTTGATTTTATGATATTCGTATTCCTATGAATGAAGGTGTACAGCATATTTTCGTGTATGTGCAATGTGCAATTAGAGGCTCATGGTCCTTGTAAAACCCAGTGTTTTAAAATTATTAGGTGAGGAACCATCTTCATTCCTTTTCCTACTTTATACATTATCCATGCGTCAAAACTCAAAACCATGAGGATATCATAATATGTATATACAATATACAAGTGTGCAGTATACATTCATGGAACAAGGTACTATAGATGGAATAAAAGGGAATATTATTATGATGTCTACGTCTAATTCAAACTGACGATGTGAAATAAACACAAGCATAAACATAAACATGGAGAGCTAATGACCATTGTGTTGTACAGTCCGTATTACATTGTTATGTACTCTCAGTTATTCCAGTTAACATGATCCGCTTTTCGGTGCTCGTTTGTATGCTCTGGATTCTTGTTCTTGTTTCTCTACTGATTCTGGTTTTAGTTCTAGCTCGAGCTCTTTTCTCTCGCTCCTACTCTAGATTCTAGATTCCAGTGCACTTTCCGTGTATTTTATAGATGGTAATTAGCATGCATCCACTTTTCATGTGTCTAGTGTCTAATATCAAATACTAAATACCAAATATCAAAAGTTATACCTTGTCGTCATCTTTCCTACATCCTCCATCCTTTTCCGTTGTTTTTGTCTAGTAGGGAATAGAGAATCATTTAAATTTTCAGGATATCTCGATTCCTCTCCACATATTATGACACGATATCACATTAAACATTATGTTAAACCTGGATCATAACAAATATCTACCAAATACCATCTAAACTTTCCCTTTCATCTACAATAGATCTACAATTTACAATCTAGACTCTAGACTCTAGACCCTAAACACACCACAGTTTAAGTATTGATACTCTTCTCCACGTCCCCGTGTACCGTGTACTGTGTACTGTGGTGTGGAGATAATGTGCTAAACAATGAAAATGACACGATGAGGGAAACGATCATCATTATTGGTTATTACCGTAGCGCACAATCTCACATCATCATCATCATCGTCATTATCATCACATGAACACTGAACATTGAAAATTGAACATGCATAACACAAATTATATTGCAATAATATCATCATAGCTTGTGTGCCGATTGTCCTATAATAATTGACATCACATGTACACTGTATATTCTACATTGTACATTGTGCATGATATGTGTTGCTGGTTGGTGTTTGACTATTGAGTATTATAATACATAATACAGTGTGATGTGATAAGGATGATAAAAATATTATTACGTATGGAGACAAAGTATCATTTCCAGTTTTTAACTGGCAATTTGATGAATAATACAAAATACAAATACAAACATCTCCATTCTCCATTCTGTATATTCTTTAGCGTAGTTATATCCACATGCATAGTTAATTAGCCCGTTTCTGGAAAAACACAAATGCAGAATGCAGATATTCGTGCTATCTATAATATATAATATATTATGTTTTGTCCATTAATCATTTTGTAATTTATTTCGTCTATATTCTATTGTCTACCGTCTCTTTTGTATCGTCAATTGTGTAACGATGGGTGTGAGTAGTGAGTGTAGAGTGTAGAGTGTAGTACATTTATATTATGTAACAAGCCCATTTGCAACTACGGATAAGTATTGTGATGACGATCAAAATTTCCTGTGATCATTATTATTATTACTTTGTCAATTGTACATTGTACATGGCAACTACAGATATTATGCAGTAGTGATAGTAGGTAGCATTAGTATCAGCAGTATAGAATACATTGCAGGAGTACTGGCAGAATTAGGAGATAGATAGATAGACTCGTCTTTGATTCAGTTGCACAAACGCTAAACTCTAAACTCCAAACTCCACATTTATAGTATTGGGTGTGAACTGCAAAGGTTGACGGTTGACTTGATGAACACACAGCAAGAGAGAGAGAGAGCTAGTGAAGAAGAGTAGACTATATTAAGAATGTGTAATGTGAAAGACATGCTCTTGCAAAAGTAATATTAATAGTAGATAATGACAGTATACATCCATGTAGACGCAGATGTAGATGTAGTGGAGAATAGACTATCTGTTCACTGTTCACTTTTCACTAGTCAGTGCTGTGGGTAATGTGAGGAAAAGAAGTGAGTGTTTGCTCTGCTGTCTTGTGTCTTGTCTGTTCTTCTCTTGTCTTCTCTTCTCTTTCTCCTTCTTACTACAAACTAGGAGTATGGAATATGGAGTATGGAGTATGTGTGAGCTGGAGTTTGAATGTTCACTTCCGTATGAGCTTACTTCTGTTAATGAGTTCACTTAATATTAATGGGCCGGCTCTCAAGTTAAAAGAAGGTAATAAAGTATGGTACTTCTTGTTCCCGTTTCTGCTTCAGGATAGAACTTTTCATTTACTTTATGTACATAATTTAACCACATTCTCATAACAAAGCACAAAGCATACCATACCATGGCATAATAAAAGGTATGTATCTATGGGGAAAAAAGGAGAAGGCTCTTGGTTCCATGGTTGACATAATACGTTGGAGCTTGGAACTTGGAGCTTGGAGCTTGGAAGCTGGGAGTCGGGAGTTGGAAGGGTTATTAGGCTTCTTTTTCTTCTTCTTCAACTCCTTGTGCTTCTTCAATTTCTTTGTGGTCCTTTTCCCTGTCGTACAGTTTTCTTGAGGCTCCGCTCCGCTTTTTAAAGTATTATTACAAGTGTAAACATGTACAGAAGAAAGATGAAGAAGATGGAAGGCGTGAATGTGAATGTGAATATCTATGCACTAGATACATACTCCATACGTTTCCGAGCACTGAGCATGGAGCATCGAGCGTCGGCGCATTATTATTCTTGTTATTATTATACAATTTTCCATGGTTTTTCATGCATACTACGCATTCAGTATTCATGTAGTGTAGAGGAAATGCATGTGTGAAAACAGCAGACTTTGGTATGTATGCTCCGGATCTAGTATCTAGAACCTAGAATCTAGAATATAGTATGTAGAATGTAAAATGGGCTAC
>JAQGBH010001389.1:0-33104 GCA_034698265.1 Sminthurinus aureus | reverse complement strand
AAACCTAAACCAAATGGACTCAAAGTTTCAGAGGTTGTTTTTTACACCAAAAGGAACGATATGAGGGGGTGAGACTTCGAGTCCCGCATACTTAGTGTGTTTTGACGGGGTCTAGTGCACATCCATGCATATTCATTTTCTTCACATGCATGTGTCTACTGTCTAGTGTCTACATCAAGAATCAAGAGATGTACAAGTATCGGTGATCTTTTCTGTTTTTGTCTCCCCGTCATCTGAATTTAGATGCTATTTTATGTGCTTTAACAGTTCACAGATCTCATATATATGTGTGTGTATATTGTATATTATACATGCCCATGCATCGTTGTAAATTCTCATCAATATTCAAAACATTTTCCAGCTAAACCGTCTCATCTGTAATGTATATTATATTTATTGTACTTTCAACCTGCTCGCTGATTTTTTTTTCTTCATGTGTAATGTATAATGTACATGTGATATGTAATATGTAGTATAAATTCATAGGGATTTGTAGTTCTAGAAACTATTCTGTTCTACCAGAACATTTTCAAGTTCCTTTTACTCCTTTTGAACCTTTGACCAAATTCTACCAAAGAATACCTATACCTTTTTTAGTCTAGAGTGTAGAATCTAGACTCGACGCTAGAGAATCACGAAGCAAAGTTGTACTCGTTTTACAGCAATTATACAACAACTTGTAAACTCTTTTTCAAAAAAATACACAAGAGCTTTATTCCTATCTATATGTGTAGAAATGTAGGAATTCTCGTGTAGGTAAAGGAGAAAGAGAACGCGGGGTTTGGACTTGGACTTTCAAAGTGGTTCCTTCACATGTTGATCTTACTCTGTGTCGTTCGTATTCGTATTTAAATTCGAATTGGAATTGTTGTAAGGTGTAATGGTGTAGAGATGCGCATTGCATTGTACATGTAGCACAAAGCATAATGGTGTTTTTTAAGGTGTACGTGCCTATGTATTGCCTTGCTTTGTATACATGGTACTGTATTTTTTTTATCTCTTACGACTCATCTATTTAAAAGATTGAAATTGTCTACAAGAATCAAGAATCAGATGCTGAGAGATCCACAAAGTCCATCCAGTCCAGTTTATTTCTTTTATTCGGTGGAGAGGTTGTACCTGCACTGTACATAGTACAGACTGTAGAGAGTGGAGAGTGGAGAAAAGTATGCAGAGCATGTACCGTGTACATAATCTAAAGTATGAAGTATGAAGCTTGGTTGAACTAAAGGTGAGCATGTGAGCCTCACTGAATACTAATCAAATAGAGAATTCTTGTACTTTTTTTACTGTATATTACCATCTGGTGCAACTTAAGATATGAGATAAACTCGTCGGCTCAAGAGATGTCTTTGGAGATTTTATGTTTTTGCATGAATCTCCTCTTCTTACTTCTACCTCTTCCCTTTTCCTCTTGGTATTTGAATTTGGTATTTGGTATGTTGCATTTTTTTCATGAGCATGGGTGTATATACATTTTCATATTGTTATAGCTGTAGATTCATATAATATACTGTATAGTTTATAGTGTATGCTATATTGCTATATACACCTGTGCTATGTAGACGGATTAGTAATAAAAAAAAATGGTTCTATAGAGACATGGAAAGAGGAAGAGATGGAAAACCAAAGGCTCTGGAGCAATCTCTTTCTTTACAAGATTGTAAAATTTCATATTTGATGCCTTTTCTTACGTTGGTTTTTTTCCGTCTTTTCATCCTCTTGTTTTCTTCATTTTTACGTTTTACATTTTACATCTTGCATTTAAAAACCATGCTCTGTTTTAACGTCAAGAAGATTATTATTTTATAATTTACATGAGTGTAAGAGCAAGGACAAGAACAAGAACAATAGGTTTTTCTTGAGGTTTTAGTAATAGTAATAATTGTAATAGTAATAGCATGTAGTTGTGTAGTAGTAGAGAGTAGATGTAAAAAAATTAAGAGGATTCCAAGAAGTATGGAAATATTTTTTTCTGTTTCTCTGATTCCTTTTGACTGTGAATATGAGTCCAACCAGCGAGATAAATTATTATATCTAAGTAAATTTTTCACCGACTTCTTTATTTTTCTTCCTCCTCATCGTCGTCGTCGTCTTGATCATGATCATCAACATTACCATCATCTTCTTGTTCTTCTTCTCTCTGCATTCTTTATGTTTACTTCATTTTGACTAAATTTTTGTACGTATAGAATATAGAGGTTTCATGTTGTATGTATACGTTTTTATGAAAGTAATCTTACAGAATGTAGAAGAAGAATATTATGTAGATCGGAGCAAAAAATCCTTGTAGAGAAATGATAAAGGATTTAAAATTTATGAAACTATTGAAAAGTAGTTTTAACGAGAAATATATTTTGTATTTGGTGTTTAATTCCAGTTTTTTCCCCTTTTTTCCGCCTATTCATCGTATTAGCTCGAGTCTCCAGTGCCACTGCCAGTGCCGAGTCTCGAATTTCAAAAGTATATTATACGTTTAGGTTTTATGTAGTTTGTTTGAAGTGGCGGTATGCGTGAGTAATTGGAGAAAGTCTGTATCTGTATAGGAATGACTTCTCTAGACTCTAGACATTCTTCTTTTTATTCCATGTATTTACAATGATGAGAACAAGAAAATGTAAAAGATCATGTAGAGAGGTGCACAGAGAGAGAGAGAGCATGCAAAAAAAAAGTCTTCTGTACAAAAAATAAAGACAAGAGTTTACCTTGTTGCGGGTTACTCTCTCTATTCACCTATCTATCCATCTATCTACGGAGTACGGACATTGCTATAAAGAGTGGGGATTTATACAATTTATAGTTGGATTCAATGATTTTGATGAAATTTTTATATTCTTGATTCTTGCCAGATTCATTACATTTCCATGTGATATTTGATAAATTAAAGGAGCAATTGAAATAAATTCTTTGCAGTTAAAGTCAAAGCCGTCTTTTTTATGAAACTATTATTATTACTGTATTGTTGTAATGAAGTCTGCGCACTGTTGACTATTGACTGTTGACTGACTAGCTGCCGGCTGAATACTGAATCCATTTGATTTTTCCTGTGATTGTGATTGTACATATATTGTATACAAAGTATGGTATGGAGCATGGAGTATGGACAACAATGTACATTTATGTGTATCCCCATGTACACCTTGTATTGTGTATTGTGTACAAGCTTTACGAACTACAAAGTCACAAACTCACTTAAGCTTTTGCCTTAGTCGTATAATCATTCATTCAACGGGTTGTCAATTAATTTAAGTTTTAATGAAAGTTATTACTCTCTCAAACTCTTTACACATTTCACATCTTGCCGATGATAACTTCGCTCTCCATACGTATGCAGTATGCACATTGAACATTTATTATACAATCCGCATAGATGTGTACACTTGCGTCGATGTGCTTTTTACTTCTTTGTAGTTTGTAGTTTGTAGATACTAGATACTAGATAGTAGACACAATGAAAAAAGGATAAATCGCATATTCTATGAAAAACACCAAACAAAATTTACATATATCTAAAGTCGTCAACAGTCTCAAGTCTCAAAGTCGCAAAAACTTCAACCTGTCCAATTCACAAGTTATAATCAAATACAATTCACTACAATACAATACAATTCCAAACAAAGAAATTCCACAAGTACCGTCTTAGTACAATAAAGCTTTATTATACTAATTATACACTTTCTTGTCGTGTTTTCTCCTTCATCTAAAAGGAACGCATTGTACATACTACATACATCAAACGAACCAAGTTTAACTCGACTCACCATTCGACATTCGCCATTTCAATCATTAGCATTATGACCATTTCCGAATCCAGTTTTCCAACTAGTAACTAGTAATCTGGTAATCATTACACCGATGAACTATTCCCAGCTCAAATAGTACTTTTCAATCATGTATCCATCTGATCAATTTGATAATCGACAACTAATGATCAGAAAGAAAAGAAGTCTTTTTGCATGTACAAAGTATTTTCATCTGTTGTCTATTTGATGCTGTGATTAATTACAAGACAATGATAACTATGGCTGTGCGATTGGATCAATTGTGACTGGAAGGATTTGTGATTTGTGGATATAGAATTAGATGCATAGGTATTATTAGTGTTAGAGTAGTGTCAAAAGAATCTTTTGTGACAGGTTTTTGCACATAGTCGGATAGGAGCAGGAGAGAAATGCCAATGCCAAAGGGAAAGAAATTACATTTGAAATACGCCGATGTACATGTGTAATGTGTATGCAGAGAAGGTAGAAGGTTAACAAGTATAATACTACTGGCGGACTTCAACAGTCAACAGATATAAGAAGATACAGCTCATCTCTAGATCTGTAGAAAGAGCTTCTTCTTGTTCTTCTACTACTACTACTACTACTCCTTAAGGTTGAAGGTGAATCCAAAAGAAATGTTCAGCAATAATACCTCCAATCCATATCAATTGATATGTTGTTATTTTGTTACATGTATGTTGTATGTTCAATGTACATGCGCATACTTTCAAATAAATAACAGGTCTACTGTCTACAGTCTACAGTGTACAGAGGTTTAATTTTCTCCTATCTCCATAATGTATAGTTTCAACTTTGTCTCAATTCTACATTTACATGTACACAATACACATTACATATGCATGTACGAAAAGGGATTATCTGGAACTGGAATTTGGTATTCATGTTTGTAAAAGAGATGTTCAATGTACATATGCACATTCTTCAGGCTATTTTTTGTACATTGCACAGTGAACAGTCAGCAGTGATCTCGCCTAATGAAAGCAAAATTTAAATATGATACATTTTTTTTGACGGAGAAGCAGTGTTTAAATCCAAATTCCGAGATTACATTTACATGAACAAACTACTCAATATTGCCCATGGCCTATTGTTCACCTCACCCATATATGAATTACGAATTACGAATATCCAATATTATATTTTTCTCCGTATTCCATATCATATTGTGTGCGTGGTATTTTATTGTAGAAAAATTACATTAATTTACTTGCCTTTATAATGTAAGCTGTAGACTCTAGACTGTGGAGAATTGGAGAAATAGTTTAATGTATTAATTCCGCTTACAACTACAATTTACAGTGTGTATGGTACATACATGTACAATGTACATTGTACATGCTTCAGTCTTGAGTCTTGAGTAAATGTTTTCTATTACCCAAAGTTACGCCAAAGGTGCGGGAACATGTAGGAAGTATTCGGCATCTTGTGCCTGTTTTTTGGAGTAGAAGTTAGGTACATGCATGATGTATCCATTGACTTTTGACTCAAATTTGATTCCGTTCACTTTAGAATTGATTTTTACATAATATTATATAATTTCGCTCCGACTAATGGAATTGCCACTAACCAGAAAATTGACAATCATGGACACTGTACAGTCCAGTGTAGAGATTAGAGTTGGATTTGGATTTAAACTTTGAGCATGCTGACGAGATGTGTAAAGAGAAATGAAGGGATTTTTGCAATTGAGAAGTCTAACTTGACTCTCACTCTTCGTGTTTTTCTCGTGTTTTTGAATCTTGAATTCATTTGATCTTGGTATCAACATGCTCATACATGTGTATTTTATAAGATGTACACTGTACACGCATCCATATAGTCAAAGATTGTTACGTGTATTTTTCTGATATCTCTACACACTGTATACTGTGTACTGTGTATTGTATATGATATAATATTGTATGACGCACAACAAGTACATGATTTTTTATTACATTCTTTATAATATTGGTTTGTGTACATAATCCGTCTTCTCCTGCTCAAACATGTTGCGGTAATAATGAGTATCATACATGCATGGATGCAACGAGTCAAAATTACTATGATATTGTAGTTAACCCACAGATTGAATATGCACAGTGCACAGGGCAACTCCGATTAGCTTTTTGGTACGTATTAGCTAGTAAATGAAGCAGAGACGGGGAGAGCACAGAACACATGCAGTAAATTTGTGTACAGTGTACAAACCTATAATATGTTAACGAAACTGAGAACAGAATAGAAAATCTTGATTGAAGAAAAAGTTCGATGAGGAATGCCGTCTTTTGACTTTCTGGACTGGACTGGGTTTTGGATGTAGACTTATGTAGACTTAGATTTGGAGTTTGAGTTGGGGTTGGAGTTGAACTTGGACTTGATTTCTTTTGTAATATGCATGCATTATACACACATAGCAGAATATGATGCATTTTCATGTATCTATCCCTATCCTATGTACTTTACATGTATTCACATATATGTATATGTGCAGAATGTAGAATCTAGAGTCTTGAGTAAATTATGTTATATTTCTGTTTGCTCCTCAACTCGTTGTAATCTCCTGCCTGCGCTCCCTGTGAAAGTACATGGTGCATGGTGCATATACATGCATAATGTATGTCTACTATTGACTATTGACAAACATGCACATAGGCAAAAAAACCCATGATGTTAAGTTGTTTAGAGGGAAAATGAAAATGAAGAGACAAAATCCCCTCAAATCCACACATTTTCATAATCTATACTCTATACACAAACAGCATAGAATTATATAACATAGAACAGATGACTATCTGGAGTCTTGAGTCCCAAAAAAGTTGAAACAAACTTACACGAGGATCTTACTGGTGTCCTTTTTCTGTTAGTTAATCTCCTATACATTGTGTATTATGTGTATAGATATTTGTTTTGTTTCCTTTTTCTTTTTACTCCAGTCCAGTGGTCTGCAGTATATTTTCCCACAAAATAATTTCCATCTCATCGCGGTCATTCCATGTGTTGTCTTATACCGCAATAAGGGTTTTCCATGGAACTCCCATGCCTTGCCTCATTTTTTTAAAAAATCTAGATTGAGCGTATTGAACTGATTTTGAGAATATTACAACCAAAATCAGTAGAATATAGAATATATTATGTAATATAATTTTTTTGAGCATAATGGTAATGGTAAATGATGAATAATGAAAAGAGATCTTCTTCAAAAAAAAATGTCAGACACTTTTTTTACCACTGAACCAATACCAATGACCAATGGAATATCATGTGTAAGAAAATCACAAAGAGAGAAAGTGTATAATGTAAGCGTATTACATAATAAATACATTACATAATGGAATGCAAGTGAGGTACCTGCTGTTACATGTTTTAATATCATGTATCTATTAGCTAGCATCTAGCATCTAGTGTGTAAGAGCTGATGATTGCATCCTGGTTTATGAAATCGGTTAATCGTGAGATATTTTGACGAAAAAAATATATTTGCACGTATTTCATTGAACCAGTAAAACTTTTTTTTGTTTTGTGAAGGAAACGTGAGAATTTTTCCAGTCTTCGTATTCGTAATCATAGCACAGCTGACTGAATTGTAGAAATGTGTACAATTCTATAATTCTGTATTTGCATATTATGTAGAATGTAGAGTTTTGTGCACTAGTATGTGTGCGAATGAGTAGTTTCAGTGTCTGGATGGATGTCAATAACTTATGGAAATTCTGGTGGAGAGTACAAATATTCACAATTTTTCTATAAAAATCTTGCAAACTAGAATCTACACTAAAAGTAGAATTTGTAGAATTTATCTATACTTGTTGAATTTTGAATCTTGACTCTTTTGACTGTCTGTTTCTCAATTGGATGTATGAAGACTTTGTTTGTGAACAAAAAAAACGTGTGAAATGACTGTTGAGGAATTTGAAAAAATATCAGCACCTTGAGAATCTTTAATCCGTATATCCGTGTTTGTTTGTTGCACTCAAGACTCAAGACTCGAGACTCAACTTGATGGAAATTGGAATTCCAGAACAAAGGGACTTTCCATTTTCCATCATTTTTCATTCTGACTTGTGACTTTTGTGAGTTTCTCTTGCAAAATCTGCATTTTCAGAGTTCATCTAAAAAACTTGGAAACTTTGCATTTGCATTTCTTTCTTTTTTCCTTTTTTTGGATGATTATATCCATGTACAATGTATGTGAAATAAAAAATATGCGGGATAGAAAATTAGAGAAACCTCCTCCTCCTCAAATAAGTGATATAGAGAGAGACAGAGAAAAAACTTGTGATAGTATAACCACCCTACTAACCAACCAACCTGTACGCTGTACAATATAACTACACATACTCTATACTCGACTACACACTTTTATGTTCACGCCTAAATGATTTGAAAAATGCACTTTGCAGTTGGTTGCATCTCAAAATTTTGTTATTTTTTTCATTCAAGAAAATCAAATCAATGTTTCTATTCTATTCCATGTTTCATCCTCTTCTTCACACTTAATGCCTCGTGTTGAGTATTTAGGGAATTCTTTTTTTCCTCTGGTTTCTTCTTCAAAATTATGCTTCTGATTATTATTATCATAACTAAAAGTTGAGAGTAACATCATCATCATGATAATTTTTTGAAAACTCAACATGTTGGAGATACTTGGAACTTGGAAGTACAGCAAGTGTGTTGAGTGTTGAAGGTTTATATACGCCCAGCTTGGGGTATAAAATGCCATTTGTAGATATTTTATTTGAAAAACGTCTTTTTATTAATAATTATTATAAAATGCGTAATATGAGCATCACTCTTTGTACATTGTACACTGTACACATATTATATGCACAAGTACTTGTAACTTTTGGGAGTAGTGCCTCATAATGCATCATGGAGGATTCGAGGACTTTTGTCTGGTTATCTACGTACTTAAGTAAGTATAAATTTTAAAAACATGTGAGTGCTCTCGTTCTTCTCCTCCTTTGTCTGCTACATGAAGCGAGGAGCGAAACAAAACAGTTTTGTATTGTTTTGTTTTGTCCAACTAGTTACTTTTCCGTTTTTTTGTCAATCTTTAGTCTTTATGTCTGTACACTGTACACTATACATTTATGGATGTGCATATTGCGTTTAACTTTACATTTTATTCCTCCATCCATTCTCAATTCTCGCATACTTTAGGATAGTTTTCAGTTCGTAAAATCTGTAGCTTGAATCTTCCTCTCATCACGATTAAAACTTATTTTAATTTCTTAAAAGGGTTTGTATATTTAACTATTTAACTGTCGTTAAATAAAATTAGCTGTGTAATACTGTGTCATAGATTGTTAACTAGTAACTGGATGGACTCATTGTCAGTGCACTTTACACAATGCATAATGTATAAAGTGTATGCGTAATGTGTAACATATTCCTTTTCTCCACTTGATCATTCTAATTTTCAATAACTAATAACCAAATAGAACAAAGAGGGATAATCATCCTGAGCGTCATTATTACATGTACACGTGAAAATCCTCGTCCAATATTCATCTTCTTGTTCTTTGTCGTCGTCCTAGTACATCTTGCAACTAGTAAATAGTAAATAGTAATTTGTGAAGTGAACTGAATGCAAATATTTTCATGGGTAAATCGTTCATTGAAATGCTGACAATGACTGCTCTCTTCCGTACATATGTACGTATTATGTACATGCATATGCCTAGTCTTTATGGGCTCATTACATCATGGATAAAATTACACTGTAATGATTTTTTAAATTAATACGCAGCATATAACATATATAATATGTAGACTACAATATTATGCATTATGCATATAGATTTAACCACACGCACAGCGCAGTATGGTACCAATAAGTTTTTAACTAATACTTGTGTGTAAAATAATAAAACTATTCCACTTTTAAAGTTTTTTAATGAACAACATAGTTTTTAGTTTCTAGTTTGTATGTGTACAGTGTACAGGGCACACATATGTAAAAAAGTAAAAATTAAAAATTAAAAGGAAAATAAAATGATGAAGAATGAGGAACCAAATCAAATCAAAACTCCAACCATCAATGTGGTTGCAATTTCATTTTTTAAACTGTTGACTCCATGGAGAGTTTAAGTTTTATTTCACGCAGAGAATTAACTAAAATCCAACAAGTTGTAAAAACTTCTTGAAAGATTGAGCACGACCAACTTATTAAAACAAAACTATTTTATAATGGTCATTTTAACGAGGAATGTGTCTGTCTTCAGCCCTACTGCATGCTGCATGTAGTATAGAGTATAGAGTACTCACACTTGTACGTGTAAAAACTATGAAATAATGCAATGTAATAATAATTGGAATTTGGATTTGGATTGAGATTGTAATTCTTGTAATTCTCATCCATCCTCCTTTTCAATTTGAGGCGTACATGTATATAAAATCTATGTGTAGCATAATTTACCTTAATACCTAGTTTCTAGTACCTCGTACTTTGTCGTCTCTCTTCATTTTTCTACGAATAGTCATAATACCATGATGATGATAATAATGACAAAATATATAAGGTGAACTGTATCTATCTACAATCCCAGATCCCAGGTCTCAGCTCTCAGTGTGTGAGTGTGTGTGTAGTGGGTACATATTTTAATATAATTTTGGTGCACATTGCACATGTTTATGACTAACTGTACAATTTTATGCAGAAATCTTGGGAATCTTATCGTCATCTATACGCTATATACAATATACCATACCCATTACACATGTGGTTCTCTAACCAACTCCTAAATATTAAACAGAAGAAGAAGAAGATGAGGAATGGAAAAAATACATGAGAGGGTGAGATCTGTAAGTGTGTGTAGAGTGGAATAGAGTGTATAATACTGTGTACATGGATAGTGGCTCTGCCTCTCTTGTTATTTCTCTCCTTTGCCTGTACATGGTAAATGATAACCTACCTTCCTCCATGTTTACCTGAACTGTGTACAATGTACCATGTACTGTGTAAGTAGATACACCTATCTATCTAAAATAAAAAGGATGTACATAATATACACATGTTTATGTTTATAAGGAAGGTTCAGAGAACAGGAATAGTGGTATAGAGTATAGACATAATAATATATATATGCATATCTACTTATGTACCTTTCTGATGTTTTGTCCATCTTCCCCTGTATTTTTCTTGAGTAGTGAGTAGTGAGTAGTGCTGAGATATAACATGGTGTATTTGTGTGTAAAGCGTGGATATTATAGATATATAATGTAATATAAGAAAATGATAGCTTTCGTGCGAAACGGTTGACTTCAATAACTTAGTATATGAGTTTTTCTCGCAGCCCATACATATATGTATGTATGTATGTGATGTAAAATATTATGAGAGTGTATACCATGGAAGGCGTCTTGAGAGACGACCTCGCCAGCGTTTATAAGAAAAAGCCTCAGGCTTCCAAATTCCTTTACTTTAGAGCCCATGGTGATTAATAACGACCACGGCTTCACTAGTATTCCGTTTCGTATTGCTATTCCTCTTGGTTTTCGTAGTCCCTCTCTTCTTCTTTTTCTTGGTCTTGGTCTTCTCATGTATACCTGTGTATTATATATGTTGTGTATTGTACATTCTATGTACTGTGTGTATTGTGGATTGTGGATTGTAGCTACAACAGCATTGTTAGATTTTCAACTTACCTTTTTTTTCCCTCGATACACCTTCTCTCTTTCTCTCTGTTGTGGCTCTTCCATGCTCAACACTTTTATGATGCAGTCAGTATCCAGCAAAGAGTGCTCATGTAACCATCCAAACTAGCCTCACATCCTATTATAAACCTAGTCTGTAGTACACATTTTCCCATCCTTCATCAAAACTCACCTGTACACAGTCACAAATTTACAAATATAATCAAATAAAATATCATTATTAAATTCATTATTTTGTTGGTTTATTTATTTATTTTCTCTGTACAATGTGAACTGTGAAAAATAACATCAAACAGTTGAAAATTATATATTTATTATTATTCAGTGTGTAGACTGTAGACATTTACAATTGTGAGGTTTATCAACGTTTCGTGGGTTTTTTCCTCTACAAATATCAAATTTTATTGAGATACATAATCGCATCTCGGAATTTCTTGGATTTACGTGTAAAATGAATTGCATAGAGCATTGAGTATTGAGTATTAATCGTTGCAGTGAATGCAGTGAAGTTCATGTTGTTGTTGTTGTTTATTTGTGTAACGAGTTGATTTTGACGGGAAAAGATGGTGTTTCAGAAATCAGAATAAGATTGTCCGAATCTTATACTGTTGTGTATTTGTATGTGTTTAGAAATATATACAGGTCGTGTGTATTTTGAAAAGGGAGAAGGGAGGAATGAAAAATCTGGAGAAATATTATGTGACCCAGACCAAAGTAATCTGAGGACCGTAAAGAATAAATGCAGTGAAAAAAGTCACAGTTCTCCAGCTCACATTCCAGACCTTTGTGGCTCCGTATGTGTGTGTAGCCATACAAGGGGACTAAAGTATAATATATATAAATGTTTATAATGTGAATGTGAACGTATACATACCGTCACATATGATATGGTATGAGAAAAAGAGAGAGAGTGAGCTCAAAGTTACTGGTATTTGGTATTCGTCTTCGTCTTGTTGAATTTTCTTGGTGTAAAATGTGAACATGGTCAAAGCCAAGCCAAAGAAAGACAAACTGTGTGCGTATCTAATACAGTCACAGAATACATTATGATAGTATGATAAAAGTGTACCTATACATGCGTATATTATGCGTTCTAAAGTACTCGGATGTGTGGAGACATTATCCCTTTTATTATGTTGGCCCAAAACCAGAATAAAAAACCAGAATGAGTACTACATGTATCCATTATTATTATAAAATTGGGATTTATACCCTGTGTATCGTCCATTATTGTGTGTGTGGATAACCGTAATCTTAATAGTAATAATAATAATAATAATAATGATGAACCTGATTATAGACGATTTTTAGGACTAAAAATGTGAAATAAAACATGAAAAATATGTATGCAATATCTTTAGGATAAGTGTTTACTGTTTACTGTACACAGGATATTTAAATAGTGTAAGTACTAAGTACAAAGTTCTTCCAGTTCCATAATTGTGTTTTTCTTACCCTCCTTTTAACACAGGCTCGGTGAGTTTGAAATTTCAAAAAAATCCACATCGTGTCATTCTGTGTCATGTCATGTTCAGGTTGAGAAAATCCAGTGGAAAACATTCAAACCGACCAGCGACTCATCATCACCGCCAAAAACAAAGAAAGTAAACAAGGAAAATTCTTAAGATACGACTGACTGATAATCGGAAGGAGTAGGATTATCATTACCTGTTCTGTCCCCGTCTGTTATGATTACTCATTACTCATTGAAGCCTGAAAAGGAGTTTAAAGAGAAAATTAATATACCGATGGATAGATGAAAAGACAATGATATTTTGGTGCTACATGTAAACAAATATCTACATTCCGCCTCTTGCGTCTTGGGTTTTTTGTTTATTTACAATTTTCATCCATATTTCATATAGTGTCAACTTTAATCTATCTACAAAGTATAATCTATAATAAAGTAGGAGTCAACTCTACGAAACTGTCGACTACCTACACTCTCAAGACTGAAGATTCAAGATTGAAGATTGAACTGATGCAATGATGATGATGAAACGACAACAACTCTCAAATTTATGACATTAATACATGGGAACCATGAAACCTCAAAGAAATATTATCTATTTCCTAATGGTACAAATAACGAGGAATCACAGTCTTCAACTACTACAACAAGAACAACAACAACACTTTTGTGGTTGATGGGAAATGATCCATTCCAGATTTTTTGGAGCTAACAAGAGAAAACGAAAGAAGGAAGGAGAGGAAGAAACAGTACAAGAACAAGGAATATAACTACAAACTTATCTTGAAACAAATCATGTTTATGATTTTTCGTCAATTCTAATAATTATTAGACGACATGTAAGTAGATGTTTTACATAGAAATAAGAGACTGACTATTGAAAATCTACACTCTAGAATCTAGAGGAAGATTCCTTGTTGAAGAGAAAAAGTAAAAATCTACATACATAATACATACATACCCGGTGATTGTTCTTAATCAAGTTTTTGACTTTGCTATCCAATATCCAAACCATCAATGAGCAATAAGAAAAAAAAAACTTGTCACGAAATCAATACAAGTATAATATACATATAATATGTATACTATGTGACATCTGAATTTGATACGATCGAATATTGAATATATTAAGGATTAAGGATATAAAACATTTGCAACAAAAGTATTAAGTAAATATTATATTGACGTATACAAGTATAATACATTATCTTACATGTACTCATCGAAATTTTGCAACAAGTGCTCAAACCCATTATTGTGGAATACATAACATTAAAGTGCTTTGTACTCCTTTGTTGACCACAACAAATAAATAAGACGAAGAAGAAAATAAATACCTGAGGTGAATCCATATTACATGAGATTGTATTAAAAATTACTAGTGTCCCCAAAACCATAAAAATACAGAAAAAAAAGTAGCAAAACGTAATTTAATAACAAATCAGAATCCAGAATCATCGTCCTACAGATTACTGTTGTTTACTCAAGGAATTACACTTCTACATTTAAACATATATATGTATATAATAATAAAAAAATAAATAAATAACTAAAACCCATTACACTGTAATAAAAATATATTATAATTTTATGTTGGGTAAATATTCAGTCACAACTACCATCAAATCACCACTACCACCAGGGAAAAAAATAAAACTCAGGAATTTAACTGGTGATTTTGGCAGCACGTAGAGGACATTCATGATCCGCAAATAAAAATTCCATCGTTTTTTTTTTACCTTCGCCTGTAACTTGTAACTTGTAACCCAACAGCAAAATATATATACATTTTCGCCTTATATATACTCAAGGATCAACGATACAGAATACAGAAGTCTGAAGTTTTTGAGATAAAACAACAATAATCTACTATACAAAATCCATAATCAAGTGCAATAATACTCGGTGGAGAAAAACTGTAGATTTACATTTATGTATGTGAATATCTATTGAAATTACGCTAGTTTTGTTGTTGTTATTTTTTGTCCATTTTTACGTCATTCCATTCCATTTATACAAAAATATATACAAAACACAACATAATATATTCTAAGGAAAAGTTTAATGTATTTTATTACTAGTAATTTTAAAGCACTTGTTGAAAAAAGTGTTACTGATCTCTTTTTTTTGTCATACTAAGAATTTACACATTCTACTCCTAATAGTGATCAATTTTGAATCAAGAAGAATAAATAATTTGTATTAGGAATTATAAATTATACACTCAACAACAAAACGGAAGATTTATTACATTTATTTAGTTGACACCTCCACACAAATTTTAAATGAAAAATATGAAACATAATAGTTAGTCTCGAGGCTATTCTTATAAATAGAAAATTTGAAGTGTCGAAGAAGAGGAGGAAGAGTCATGACAGTGAGAAAAGTTATTTTTCGACAGACTGACATGAAATTTCTGTGTTTACCGTTATTTTTACTATTATGTCTTACTACGACAACATCCCTGGTTGCGGATGCAACCACCACAGTGTCTGCATCGAGAAAACCCGATGTAGTTCCGGAAGTATTCCGTGGAAAAAGTGAGTATACCTACGTCTCTCTTTTAAATGCATGTATCATACATCTGCATCTATGCGGCTATTTTAATGGCTATTCCTGCTTTCTTTCCTTTTGCTGCTATAAGAATTGGACATGTGGTCCGAGTTTAGTTTTGAGTTCCATTGAGTTGAGTTTAGTTTAGTTTATCCATTTATGGGATGACCTTTTGTCTTATACTACATACTACTGATATTCATGAGAGTCCACCTGTCGAGCAAGTGGTTGGTTGGCTCGTTTGTTCCGCTGGGAAAATGACCATATAGAAATCAGGATGCAAACATTTCATAATAATATCAAGCTTATATTACTATTTATTATGTATAGTTTTAGTTACTTTTTGCGTGCTTCTAACACTTAAAGCTCTTTCTATAATTCATCTGTGCATGTATGATGTATAATGTTTAGTATACGCTGTAAGTTTTGAATTTTCACAAATCTGTTGTGTAGGCCATCTAAAAAATGATGTGAATGTTGGTAAATGTTCAAGTTGCTATTTTCTAAACTGTATACTGTAAATACAGAAATCAATTCAAAATGTTCCTTGTTGAAGGCAACCATATGTTAAATTCATAAATAATTTTCGATTCTACTATAGTAGATTCTAGAATCTAGAGGTTCTGTATTCTGTACATTGATACAATTTGATACTTTTTCTCGTTTTTTCTCTCTTTTCCAATACAATGTATAATGTGCGTTGTACTTGATATATTTTTTACTTTATATGTCTTGAGCCTGTTTGTATTTTGTGTTTGAGGTAACAATGCACAAAAGATATTCTGAACGAGGGATTCAAGTGAAGTTTAGTTTTCTATTTCATATCCTGTTACCACCTTCATATGCATGTGCAACATACAATGTAGTTTTAGTCTCCTGTATCCCATATCCAGTTTAAAAAAAGAAAATCGTCTGTACATGTAACTAAATAATATATTAAATATTATTATAACATTGATAGATCTATGAAACAAGTTGCAGTTTGCTGTTTGCTGTATTTTTACTTTGTACATGTATAATAATATTATGTACACTTTGTCCATATGGGAAAAAACTACTTTTATCGTTTATCGTTCATATAATGGTGTAATATCAGTCATCTCTGAATTTCAAATCTCAATATTTTCAATATTTATGTTTCTATGATTATACATTTACATATACTGAGTTTTGAATTCTGAGTAGTTTATATTTTAATATTTAAACATGTGTGTTATGTGTTCATTTTTATTTTTTATGCAGATGTCATACTTTGAATTTTTTTCTTGTATCTTGTGTGTCTACTTGTCTCTTGGCTTTTGACTCTTGAGTAAAACTAGTTTTTTTAAGCGAAAACAAAAATATTCTAGGGCATTGAATTTGCTTTTGTACTTTGTACAAGATAATAATATAAGAATATGACAATACAAGAAAAAATTAAGGGAGGAAAAATCTTTAGCATTACGTATATTTCAACACTTGTACTGTAAAAACCTATGATTAACTTTACATGCTATATTTTTAGGTTTAATTTGTCCTTTACGACTTGCAAATGAAAGAATTCTAAGCTCTAAAATCCAAACCAACTCAGATTTTAGATAGACCTCTTTAATAAGAACTTGAAAAGATTGATAAAAAAATTACTGGTGATCAGGGGGAAAATTCTATGTGAAAAAATAGGAGGTGCAACGACAGAAACATTTTTATGCTAGGAACTAGTGACTAGTAATATACTGTAGTAAAAATGATGATGCTGATGATAATAATATTCATATTTTTTAGGGTGAGGAACTGGAATTTATTTTTGAAATTGAAAGATTTCCATGCTCATTAAAATTTACTATCTTGACAAAACCTGAGTCTGAATGTCTCTAAAGTAGTAAACGGCTTATTGGATAAAACCAAGAGATTTGTATGTCGACGTAAAGTACAAGATTTAAAAACTTGTAGCTTTTAAGGTATCGTGGAATAGGTATTAAGTTTTTTGTACAAGGTTTTCTTTATCTACCGATTACATACTTGGATATCCACACGTATGCTCCTATGTTCAAGTTTAGGGGTGGAGTGGATGTAGTAGGAAACTAATTTTAGCATGTGTGTGATGTAAAGAAAATGACAAAAGTATAAAATACAACCTGATGAACCACAGCACATAGAACATACACCGTACGGTATCTCTCTTTAAAATTTGACATCCGGCTTTTTTACTTTACAAAATCTCTTGTTTCTGTTTCTGCTTCTGTTTCTGTTTTATGACAAAGAAAGAAATTTTTATTTCTTGTATTTGTGTGTGAGTGTGGGTGTCCGCTGAATATTTTTTGAAGTCGGAATAGTCTGTACGATAGTGCACAATGTACGTGATGAAAGTTAGGTTTTCTTCCGAGGAAATGACACTGTTACTCCTAAAACTTTGAGCCATACACCATACACTGATTCTTTCATTCAGTTATTCATTTATATCCTCAATAATTCCTGACATTCCGTTCTCCAGTTTGAGAAAAGTATTTATAGTGAATTTTTTATGTAGATACGAAACCATTTTTGTCTATTTTCAAACTCGCACTACACTAAGCAAGGATACATGGGGATGAAAAAATACAGAAAAAAATCTGTCATAACAAAACACGTCAGTTTAACAAGTCCGCATATTCATTCTTTCAGGATTGAAAGATGACATGGTGTGTGGCGTGGAATATTTGCCAGGGAGAAGGAAATCAAATTTATGCATAGGAAAATGTTTTTGAGTTACCCATTCAAACCTTTAACCAGTTATATTCCAAATGCAATACGTGCAATATATAGTTTGTGTGCAGTACACAATACTTTGTGAAGCTTTGCATACATTTAACATGAAATGTACAACATCTGTGTGACTGTAGACTGTACCAATTTTCAAATATGTAGAGTGTACATGGTACAGAGAAATTGCTACGATTATTTTACTGCCTTAAATGTACCTTTTAATTCACCATTTCCACATTATTATTTTTTTCTCCAAAACTATTTACTGCCTTTTCTGTCCACATCATCGTGTACTTTGTATTCTGCATTCTGCTGTAATGTAAAAAATGTCATGTGTTTTTTTGTTTTTGGTATCTGTTTCATCTCCCTGTTAGTTTTTTCGACGCATAAAAGTTCCATGTTGAATTTCTTAGACTTGGCTGAATGTTCTTCATTCCCTTTGATACTTTCATTGCAAAGGACGATGACAGTTTTATCTCGACTCTAGACTTTAGACAGGTTCGGTGTGACTCCTTGTCTTATTTTTTATCTCGATTCTAGATTCTAGGTTCTAGATTCTATTGAATTATGAATGTGACAAGAATTTTAACATTGTATCGTGAGTCCAGAAATAGACAAAACTATTTTACATAGTTTTATTCTGTTCTGAAGAGATAAAAGTTCAAAATTTAAAATTCAAAATCAAGAATATAAAAAGCTTCAAACATATGAGAAATGAGAATGAAATAAATATTATAGAGAATTTTTTATTATTCATTTGCTATTTGATTAATCCTGTTCCGTATAGGAAGTTGAGGATACGTTAATTATTTCAGGAAGTACTTTAATCTCATGCATGAAATGAGTATGTGCGTATGTCGAGATGGCTGTACAATTTACTTGTTGGGAAAACTGGAAGGAAGCGGAGAGTTGAAACAGTTTAACAGTTAACAGGCTCTTGAATCTTGAGTCTTGAGTCTTGAGTGACGGAACCAGGAGGTGGACTTTGGTTGATATGATCTTTTAGTTGGTTCTATTTTGAATTTTCAGTGTCTGTAATCTGTAAACATATAAATATACATATACATATATACATATATACATATTCAAGATTTTTATGAAGTTCTATGCATGTGTATAAATATCAGTAAATGGGACCCAAAGTACATCTGCACCTTGTCTTCAATCTTCTCATGTCGTATAGACACTAGACACAAGAACCGGAGCAGGAGCAAAATTATGGCAATGTCTGCATGCAATATGTAAACATAAGGAAAATTAGTCTCCGTCTCCATTCTCCATACATATCTTTTCCAACTTCCTTCTACAAATTGCTCAAGAAAGGGCAAGCGGATAGACGAGATCCGAGTAGACAGAGAAATAGATAGAGGAAACAAGTGTTTGGTTCTAATTTTCCATACCACACTACCGGATTTTCCCATGTAAGATTTTAAACCAGGAAAGGCCTGTTCTAGATTTCTAGTGTTCTAGTTATATAGTCTGTATGGTCTCTGTTCTGTGGTCCATGGTGCTAATACAGTTGCCTACACATCTGCACCATATCTGTATTTCCAGGGCGCACTACTAAACATGCACATTACATACAAGCATGTGTATGTCTCTAGTTTGCTCCTTTATATTATATGTAGGTATGGTGACACATGGAAAAGATTGAATGAAAATGAAAATAATAGAAGGAAGAAAGGAAGTCTATTGAATGCAAAGAATTGACAAGCAATTGCTGTTTTCTGTCCATGCCTTAGACTGGCTGACTGGTTGGTTGCTTGGTTTGGGCTCCGTGTGAAAATTATGGTGATTCTACTGGAACGTGAAAATAGACAAGATTTTCCTCATTCCAAAGTAATGAATGTACATAAATTGGAGTTTCCTTTTCTTCTTCTGGTTTATTTTTTTCCCCGTTTTTCGTTTGTCTTTCTCTCCTTCTTTTGACATGATGAGATTGCAGAATTCAAAATAGTAGGATAGCTTCCTTAAGACTTGAGAAGACAAGAAGGCAAGACAAGACAGTCATGGACATAAAAAAGAGAGACAAGCTTTTGTTGTATTTATGGGTGAAAGAAAAGATACACAGAGAGAGAAACGTCCGAATCCATCCATTCTTATTGTATGTATGTAGATGATACTAAGGTTCTGTGCGTATTATCTGTGTACGCATTATTATTATTATTACTATTACACACGCACAAAACCTTGTCTAAACTCTTTGTGTTTTACATGGTAAAATATGCAGATACTCTACACTCTACAATCTACGCTGCATTCTCCAAAATACCTAGACTTTAGACTCTACACTCTAGATTCTAGACTTTGCATCTGTTTATCAACATTCGTCCATTTTTTCCTTGCACTGCTTCCATTCCTATACAGTATTCAATATTGACTATCGACTACTCACATTGTCAGTAATCAGTTTTCAGCGTACTCTTGTTTTCCTAGTTGGGTTGTCAAGTATATCGTTTCTAGTTTCTAGTGTGATTTAATTGTTTCTACATTCTACACTCTGTCAGTGAAGTGTACAAATTGACAAGTTTAAAGGCATTCAAATGCATTTTATGTACTAGGTAGTAATCTGTATGTAAACAAAAGTACGGTGCAGTGTGCATTGTTCATATGCTCTTTCGCTCTATGTATAATGTATGTATACATACTGATATCATTGTAAATTTGTAAATTAGAGCTCTGAGGATATTGTAAACAAGTGATTGGATTTTCACTAAAACTGCAGACAAGATGCAGAGCAGACCATATCGTTTAAAAAGCACATAAATATACGAGCAAGCGAGCGAGATGTACATAGTTTGAGAACAAGAGGGCCTGTCTCTACAGATACATCATGATCGTTCATTTGAGCTCGAGTAGTCGAGTCGAGTAGTCGCAAATACACATTGTATATTGTGTATTGAATATAAGCAATATAATATATAGGCACATTGAGCATTATACATTGTACACCATAGTAAAGTTATTCAGCTTTGGGGGTAATTAGCAAAGTAGAAGTTGGAAGTTAAATAAATTTTCCATTTTGGGCGTTGAGTCTGAAATGAAGCGAGAAGGTTCGTAAAAATCAGCAAAAGTAGTTAGCCCGCTAAAGGAATGAGCCCATAAATCCAACATCCGAATACCGTCGCCAAAGGATTTTCTGTCTTCAATGATTCTTCCATTGCTACAGCACGTGTCAAAAATCGTCTTGAAAAAAAACGTGTTATCACTTCACCCTGCCTTCTTATTTCTTACTGCTTACGTACAAACTACAAACATACAACATAAAACACATCTATACTCTTCATATTCCATTCTTCTCATCTTTTTATATCCATCCAGTATCCACTTGAAAGACGAATAGTTAACTCTCCCCTCTCTAACACATACATATCTAAAGTACACACAGATGTGTGTATGTTATGTGTGTATCTACAATTTGTCCAGTTTGAATTTGGATTTTGGATTTAAATTTTCGGGCTGGACCACATTTGAGTTTCAAGTATTTAAATTTGAATATGAATACAATCGTCATGATATGTACACTGTACATTGTACATTATACATCGTACAGTGTAAAGTGGGCAGAAAAAGCTCTCACATTCCTAATACTCTTCCGTGAATCTACTATCTAGTTTCTATTATGTATTATCTATTAGTAGTAAAAATATGTATAATAATATGAATCTTTTTTTCCTAATCTCCTCATAATGCAAGTTGTAAATGTAGTAATAGAAATAGTCGGTGAAACTCCATCGTCATACTTTATACTTGTTTCAATTCTATGATGTATCAAAGTAATATATTTACACTACATTGCATTATATTTTTGATTGGAGGCTATTTTAATAGTACTTGAGGAGTGAGGAGACTTATCAAATGTGTGTTGTTTGTAGTGTGTACTCCTCATGATTGTGCATTCTAAAATGTCTAAGGATGTGTTATATGCAAATTGGGAGTTAAATTATCAATATGAGGCACGAACCACGGTCCACTGCATTACTAGTTACTATAGTCATCAGCTATGATCTATGATAAACTGTATGAAATATTATGATATGATATTATTATAATACTTGATATAAAAAGAAAAAAATGTACGTGTAGTAGAATACAGAAGGCACAATGTTTACTTTGTATTAGGTGTACATTGTACATTCTACATTGTAATATGGACTTGGTATAAGTATATTTATGTACACATTCAAGCTTCAAGATTTTATTCGTGCTGTGAAAAGTAGTTTATTGTATAAGCTTCCCCCTAGCACCCAAAAAGCCCGAAGCACCCTTTGACCCCAGTAGTCCGAGATTAATACACAGATTACTTGCATCTTGCATCTTCAATTGCTGTAGAAAATAAACTAAAGGTATACAAATACAGAATACGTAGACGAATACGTGCAGAGTCTAGAGTCCAGAGACAAGATGGAGATTCATTGGTGAAAAAAGTAGAATGTCATCAAGCATGTCAAGAGTAGAAAGTAGAATGTAGAAGAAGACGCCACCCTTATTTCCTCACCCTCACCTCTAAAATCTTCACATTCAATATGTAAAGCTCTAGATAAGAAAAAGAGGACTAACAGTAAGACTGAAACTGAAATTGAAACTGAGGCAGTTCTAAATCCAAGTCCAAATACAAATCAACTAGCCAGTAGAAAGGAGCTGGATGTGGAAGTGAATAGGGAGAAAAAAATTCAATCGCCTCCATGATTGTCCATCAGATGCATCCATGATGTTGATGTTGATATTGATGTTAATGTTGATGGTAATGTGGTTCTTGTAGAATGTAGAAATAAGACCATGATGATGGGGATGTTGCTGATGATGGTGATGATATGAGATTCCAAATCAGACTGTACGTACTGTCTCAATTCTCAATTGTATTCAATTCATTGACACACATTTGAACATTTGAATTGGACTGTCTAATATCTAGAAACTACATAATACATAATACTCAACCTGCATCGCCTCTCATTCCACAATTCACTATTCCACATGGGAGACTGTCCACCCACACATTTGGTCTTCGCTCGTCTTTAAATTCACATTATACTTGTACTTGTATAACTCACATTGCTACCCACCAAATGTCTCAAGTCCAAGTCCATTCTCTCTCTCGGTGAAAAAGTATAGGGAATGAAATGGAAATTATGAAGTCGGCGTCGACCGTTGAGCCGTTGTGACTACGAGGATGGAATTGGAATATCTGTGGTCTAGTATCTAGCATATAGAATCTAGTATCTACAGAATCAAGAACAGAGATGGTAACGTTAAGTAATAAAGTAATAAGAAAAAAGGCGAAACGAATTTCAATTACATTGTTTCTTTATTACCGACAATTACTTACTTGTTATTATTATTTTTTTTAAATTTACAATTTACAACTTGGCATTTATTTATTGACACTCGAAGCGTATTTTCCATATAGATGCATCGACAATCGAATACGCATATTGAGCATCCACTCTCAACTCCACAAGTGTAGTTTGAATTTGGAAAAGAAGAGAGGGAAATAATAAAATAAGGGTTAAGACAACTAATAGAAAAAACTACATTGATTGTTTCCAATATAAAATATATATATATTGTGTAGAAATGAGAAAGGATAAAAAAATCCATGTTTTTTTTACTCATACTGTATAAGCTACGTATTTACACTGATGATGAGAGACTAACTCGAGACTCGAGGATATTTTTATTTATGGTGAAATTAAATGAATATGTGTTCATTTATTTGACCAAAATAAAACTCAAAGTATGTATTACGTATTATTTATAATGGTTTTAAAATGTAATATCCACCCTTGTTCTTGTTGCTGATGTTGTTGTTGTTGTTGGTAGTGTTCTTTTTGTTTTGTTCTTGCCCATATTCTTGTTCTTGTTCCATCTTGATGTTCATCAACATCACCTTTTTCAATCTTCAATATACACTGCATTTCCATACTTATCTCTTACACCTACGATAATATTGTGTATATGTGCTTGCATATGCACACATTGTACATGAAACATTTGTGTTTTTTCTCGTCTTTTTACTTTCCTTTTTCCGACTCACCTGTTTGTACAACCAAATAAATGAATGGGAGATTGAATGAACGAATCAATGAATGAATGGATGGATGGATGGATCAAGGAATGACCAAACCCATCTAGAAAAAATATTCATCAAAACATCCATGCATTTTACTTAAAGCGATATTATAATTACTGATATTATTGTTATTATTGTTATCATGGACAATCCATAATATAAGCTTATCTCCCAGTCCCAAGAAAAGGTTGAAAAAATGTCTTTGGTGTTATTACGTTTGATTATAGGGTTCGTTTCAATCATTTATGACTGAATTTGTCATAAAATGTAAAACATTACTTATTGTCTCTCATTTTTTTTTCAATAGCATGAGTAGGATATTGGATCAATTGTGGTATAGAGTAATCGGTATGAAAAAAAAATGCTCCTTTTATTCCATGTTATTGAAATTCTTTCTACTTTCTATGCATAGAACATAGAACAGTACAGCTGTTTGACAAACAAAAAGCAGAAGTGAAAAAGAAGATGAGTACAGACTATGGTGGACACAAAAAAACACCCTTTTTATTGATCAATTTTGTCCCATTAGTTGGAGATTGGAGATCGGATTGTACATTGATATCATGCGTATCATATCATTTTCCTCGTTATGTATCATTAGGTCGATAGTTCATCCTTCATCATTCATCATGTATACGTGAGGAATTGGGGATATTTTTCTCACAATATTAATATTTGTTCTGTATGAATGTATGCTTTTTGTTGTCTATTGTATTGTATAATATTGTATGGTATGGTATGGTGTTATTATTATTATTATTATTTAAGAACAAGTAACTGACCATCACATAATACATAGTACATAATTCGGCTGTGTAATATCATATAATTATATTATTATTATTATTTACTATTATTTGCTATATTTCACTCGTTTCTTGTCCGCTATGTAATTTTCATCAAGTTAAAAGACAGGTCGCGGGTCCAAAAAAACAAAGAGAGGAGAGAAGATTGTAACAAAGATAACAGCCGGTATGGACCAAACACCAAAGATCAAACACTACTTTGTACATTCAGTGTATGGCAAGCCAAACCAAACTAAATACATTGTAAATTGTAATGTAATGTAGAAAATATACAGCCGCTGGCCAAGAAATTTCTTGGAGAACATTATATTAAAAAGATTACATAACTTTGTGCACAATGATCGTTCCATCTCCATCTCTTTGCCTGTTTTTGTTTTCTCTCTCGTTCTCTCTCTCTCTCTCTCTCTATCGACTTGATTCGCACTCTCTCTATAATTTAAATTTGCAAAGTATACAATACTTTGTCATGGTTTAAGATTTATTTATCTGTTTATATGTACGGTGTGTAGTGTGTTTTGTGTATTGTGTATGGACATTTATTATGTATTGCCTACTCTCGTTCACACACAGTCTTCAGTCCATATCCATACATGTCCAACATCCAACATCTCACTGCTCATTGCTCATTTTACATGGTACAAGTGCAAATACTGGTGTAAATATCCACTTTGAAACACAAACTCATTATTACTGATACTTTTTAAAATTCCAAATATCCAAATATACATGGAATAAAATAGAAAATATATGTACATGTACTACTTTACTTGGAGATTTTACATTGTACATTATACATGGCCATGAATAGAGTGTAGAGTGTACATTGTTCATACATGTGTACATGAGTGAAGATGGAAAGCAAAAACAGACTTGATTACCAGTTAACAAGTTCTGCTTCATGGTCAGCCCACGTGATTCATTTTTTTGCAAAAACAAGTTCCAGAGTGAGTATAATCAAATGATGACAAATTAGGTACGTAACTTACATCCCCATATGATGCATGCCTACATGCATGCATTTACACATTGTACATTGTACATAGATGCATGAGTAGAGTAAAGCGTAAATGATGAGGGATGAGAGTACAATGTACAATAGAGAGTTCCTCCGAAATAAAGACTGATGAAACAAACTAGAAATTGACTGACTCTAAAGTTCTAAAGTATGTTATAAGATGTAAGATGTAACTGTTGGAAGTTGGAACGATCCACTCCATTCCATGCCATTCCAACATTCAACATTCAGCTATTTATTCTTAATTTTGAAATCTTGATAGTTGAGGCTGTTTCGAGTTTCGAGATTCAAGTTTCGACAAGATCGTGAGTGTACAAATGAAATGAGATAAATCTCCACACTGTCTGTCTTGTATGTTGTATGTTGTATATTTCTCTCTGTCTACACTTTTATTTTCTAATAATCAAGTTAATAATGGGACAGAAAAACACACGTTTCCTATTTATTCTATCTATCCTAGACAATAGATGGACAATGTGCCGACTAGATTCTCGATGCTATAGATACTAGACAAGCAAATCTAGCAACTCTGTTTCACCTTCTTCTACCTGGTACTTGATGATAGTCATACTTTGAATGTTAATCCTCTCATAATTTTCTGCATCATGTTGATTCTTCTGTATTCTGTATTCTGTATATTTTTAAGTTTTATGAGGAATCCGAACAATATTGACATATGGGGCCGGCATAATAAATGAGGTGCTTTGTTGTTGTTAAAAAATCTCAACTCACCACTTACCCTTCACTCCTCACTACTTACTTCCAGAATCCAGAATAGACTAGACCAGACTGCAGCACACTATTAGTCTTAAAGAAAAGGGGAGTTGATCTTTAACTATAACTGCACGAATTATGAATATGGATATGGATATGAATATCTACAATAGATAAGCACTGAGCATTGAGTTTTGAGCATGCTTCTTGATGAGCTTGTGTACATATTACAAATACATAATATCTAAGACATGTATACACAGGTATTATGTTCTAGTTATTATAGACAATAGACACTGTAGATTGTAGATATTATACATGTTGAAAGAGGAGGATGATGATGAGTCGGACCCCTCAACTAAAAATCAACTTAAGATTAGTGCAGAGTTGTTATTCATATTGTAGATTTATGGTGTCTGTCTGCTTCCTTCTATATTTTGTTGGACATTCCTTCGTCCTATATGATGATCGTTCATAGAATGAGTGGCAAAAGCACCAGTATACCAGCAGTTACTACTAATAATAATAGTTAATAGTAACAGCAGTCTGGAAATAGTTTACTTCCAAAGTCCACTTTACTATAGTGACGTAAACAATATGCAATTTTGATTCAGTGGAATAGAACGGAATGGACTGTAACGCGTGATGAACTGTCCTGCCACACGAGCCATGATGATTTGTGGCTATATGATAATCAAAAAAGATAACACGGAGTGTATCATGTTGGAAGTTGGAAGACGGTTGTCCATAATCCAAAATACTATAGACTAAATATATATCTATAATGTGTAATAGAAAATATTGGTACGAGATACGAGATAAATCTCTAAATAGCCAAAGACCTGTACTCTACTATTAATACTTCAACTACCACAGACTACAACTCTTAACCCTACCATCATCCTTATTATTATTACTATTATGAGTTTTATTAGTTTGTACACTTATTGTGATGATATAGTGGTAGATGGTGGATGGTAGAGGTAAGTAGTAAAAAGACAGTGATGCAGATTACAGGATTACAGATTACACAGGTACTCTATAAATATTAGACATGAGCATGACTTATGTCCGATGCTTTACCAGGAGATAAAAGGATAACAAGAATTAAGGATGTTTGATATGTACGATATTACAATTTATCATGTATAAAATGGGATATTATATCCTCTCAACTTTTAACACATACTTGATTATAAAAATCAGTAGATAGAAAATATTATAATAGTATAGGCGTTGGTAGTCTGTATTCTGTATTCTCCATTCACTACTCAATCTTCAGGATTCAGTACTCAGTACATCATAAATTATGATACTCGTCATTATAAAAAATATTTTGAAGAATGTAGTGTAATGGAGCAATTCCTCGTTAGTTTTGAAATTTGAATTTTGGACTTGATTTTGTAACTACACGGTACATGGCGAACGGTGTACGATGTACGACGTACGGTTATGGCATTTCACTGATGCTTTCAACTTTTAACTCTTTGCTGCTCTCACATAAACAGAGCATCTTCTTTCACAAAAAGAAGAGCAAATCATAATACATTGTGCATATTTTCTTTGGAACAATCAAAGATACAAAACTATGTAACCAAAGTTACCAGTTGAAAGCTTAGAAATTGACGAGAAGAACGTGCAAGCATTTTTATTATCATTATTCTATTCTATTGTATGTATGCATAATATAATATAATATTTTATTGTATTGTATTGTATTGGATTGTATATTCTACTGTAATGGCTTAGAGTAGATTCAACTTGTTGTTAATCGGTACAAGTCCATGCAATGTCCGTATAGAGTATAGAGTCTGAAGTATGAATAATAAGATTACACACCACTGAACTGAAGAGCTGACGAGAAGAACTCCAGGTGAGATCATGTTGCTTTTGATCTCGTTTCTGATGATCAGGTGGCGATGGAGATAAAGACAGAAGAATTTATATAGTTTAAATAAGAGAGTGTCTACATTTTCTTTTCTGTTGTGGAGTCGGATGTTGGATCGTGCATTGCATGTGGTTGGTGACTGGTGTGAATTAGATGATAGGATGAGTCAATCCACATTCTACACTCTTCACTCTTCAGATAGATACAAAATATGCTAGCTGATGCTCAAAAATGTGTTGGGAAGGAGACTCTTTATGTATTCTTTATACTCTGTCCAGATCAGGGTGAAAAATTCTTGTCATATTTTCTAGAGGAGTTTGTTTTTGTATTTGTACATTTGTACATTTGTACTTTGTACATTTTATCCTTATTTAGGATAAAATTACAAAGAGTAACGAAAGGAGAAACATTCCTTGTACTCCATTTACAGTGTATTTGACTCACTTTTTGGAGCTTGTTGGAGAACCAAATCCAAATCCAAATCCAAATCAGCTATTCACTACGGAATGAATGCATAATTTTATGGGTCTGAAATCGAAAGAAGACACTGATTTTTTCATGAATCACATATCACATGCATCTAAATAAATGACATGCACATTTTTTAAACGTATATGCCTGTGCTTGGTGACTGACATAATAGAGTATATAGAGGAAACGCAGAAATCTCCGTTTTTTTTCAAATTAAGATGTCACCCCTTATTCTTGATACTTGATACACATTCCAGTCTATACTGTAATAATAGTATGTTATATTATGTATTATTAGCTATTGGAAATGAGTTTAGACTATTGGGTGTAGGGTGAAGAGTGTAGAGTGTAGAGGTATATTTACATATATTGTGCATTGTCAATAGTCCATAAATACAGACTGTCGAGAAAACAGGAATGGACAATGTTCGTATATAACTTATATTGTATTGATTAGAATCGTTTCTATAATGGAGTCAGGCAGAGTGAGGAGGTTGAGAATTGAGGAGGATCCAAAGAAGGATTTTCCCTCTGTGGGCGAAGACAACAATGAAAATAATGATGTGATAATATTACACGGTACTTAACCTTTATAGAGGACTATTTGAAGTTCTCCACTCGTTCATTTCCCTTCTTTGTCTTCCTTCTCGTCACAAAATCGTCGTCTTCTCTGCTCTGTATGCATTTGTTGTATGTATTATCTATACATAATACAGACAAGACATATTACAAGTCTGCTTCTGTTTTTGAGCCACTGTAATTTCCCCTTGTATACTGTTGACAATTATTACTTAAACTGCTTTAACTACTTTTAAATAATCTTCATGATTCTTGTTCGTATGTTGTGCTCCCAGATACTTCTGGATATACTTATTTCTAGAGTCTAGGCTCTAGACTCTAGTCCTATAGTCAATACAGCTACTTGTAACAATAACAATTTAAATCTACTCAATCCTCAAGTATCATATAAAATTTCATGCTTAGGGAAAATCAGTCCTTTGATTCTGTAAATGGTGAATTCCCTAATTCAAAATCGAATCCCAATTATCGCCATTTCAATATATTGAAATGGTAATGGCTAATACACATGTCTTTATAGAACAAGCTACTACTTCTCTTTTTTCTTTCTCCCTCTCGTCTTTTCTCTCTCTGTTTTCTATGTACATGTTCGTTAAACATTAGAGTAGAATTTAATCTCTAGCTTGAAGCAGTTGGTAGTTAGTACACTTAGACCATCAAGTCCTTTCCTTCTGAGGTTCTGAGGTTTTCATCCATTTCATTTCCTTCGTAATTTGAGAGGGTAGGAGGAATCTAAGGGAGATTTGACTGGTGAGTGTAAGTATATAAACATGGATAGATTTTTGTACTGTATATAGTGAACATAAATGTATAGCAACGATAAAATACATGTGCCTTTGTGTTTACTCTATATGACATGGTGGTTTTCCTCAGTTCCTGATGTATAATATACAGTATATAGACATGTACTTGGAAAATAAACAAAAAACATTGGGTAAAAATTTCTAAGTTTTCTAAGTTTTTGGAAGCGGACTAGTACAGGTTACAAATGTCTGTATACATATATTCTGTAAATGTACTGTAGATTTTACATACATATGTCTGTGTCTTAGAATGTCTCATGTCTCAGCTCTCAAGGCTCAAGAGAGTCATTTTACGAGCAGAAATTTTTAACTGTTTCAAAGAACCATCAACAAAATCAACTCAATTTACACTGTACAGAGAGAGAAAGAAGAGAGAGGGCGCACAAAAACAATAAAAGTTGCAACCTGTTGCTCACAGGCTCTGTACAGGCTGATACACAGAATACAGTACTGAAAAGGTGTGCTCTCTTCCCATCTTTCTCTACCTAAATATCTTGCATTCTGTCTCTGGTTGTGTTGATTGTTGCTCCAGATATTAAATGTTTAAAATTCTTATCACCTCATAATGGTTTATAGTACTAGTACTCGTTGTTCTTCTTATGTTCAAGTAATTTTGATTGTACTGGGCAATAAACAGTTGCCTGTTTTTGACCTTGTCAATTCTATTGATTATTAGAGAATCACGCATATATAATTTTCAATGTAATATGAACTATAACATAATATAATATTCAATACATAGCGCAGGATGAAACACTGACATAGTACATTGTACATCATACATCAGTAAGAGTAATCTTTTATGTGTTTTATTTTTTTATACATACTACATACTTACATACATGATGAATGATGTATGATATATACAATCCTGTATAAAATTTCAGGTGATAGTAATACACGTTGTAATTATTTGCTCTCAAATATGCATGATGAACGTTCAGTCCTCAGTGATGAGCATCTTCCCTCCACAGTTTCTTCTTCATTATAAATATCATTTAAATTCTTTGTCCGTTTGCAATTTACTTGATACTAGTTAATATGTAAAGTGTCTTTCATATTAATTATTTCAATATTGCAAATAGCAAAATATTCTTCTTCTTTACATAGGGGAATCCGGAATCCTAACCGAAATAATGATTTTTCTCCTAAATTTTGCTTTATATGTCCAAAAATATCGAGAGAGTCAAAATCTCAATGGCTAAGCTTGACTTTCGAAATATAGATTATTCACATGTCTTACTTTATATCTACATTATACACTATAATAGTATACTATAGTATGATCAATGATCACTCTTGCTTGTTGCTTGTTCTATGTAGAATGTAGATGGTGATAAAATTGATGGATTGTACATAAATGGACCGCTGTTGTTATGCATCATCATACATTTTGTGTCCATCATGAGTATGATCAGTTATCAGTACTTACTACTTAAATACTATATTACAATTCGCATCTATCAGAGTATTTGACACTAGTTCGACGCTCGACTTGTAAGAGTTTTTGAGATTCCGATCAACGATTTGATGTATAGAATTGATCAGACTATAGACTAAATTACGTCTAGAGTCTAGATTCTAGATATCTAGATATCTTTATTCCATCCATCCATCCGTCCGTCTGATCATCCGACATGCTATGCCAAATATGGTGAATTTCCTTTTGATACAGAATGTGTCGGAGGAAATTAGGAATTTCCTCACTCACAGCTCTGTTTAACACGGTTTACAGTTTAGAGTTTAAATGAAAATGTTAAGAGCAGTTTGACCAATACACGGTCAATTGCTTATACTTATACAAGATATGATGATACGCTACGACTAAGATTGTACTCTGTGTACTATCTAGATTCTAGATTCTAGATGAGAAAGAAATGAAGAGAGCGAAAAAGAATAAGTAAAGGAGTGCACAGAATGGATAATAGAGAATAGAGGACGGTTTTAAATAAGGTAATTTGAATACGCATGAGTTCCATTTGGGTGGTCGTCGTCAATGAACACAGAACAGAACAGAACAGACGAATGAAGGAAACTTATTGCTATATTACACTCTAGACTCTACAGAAGAATAGAATACAATAGGAAGATTTCCATTTAATGCGCACACCAGGCACATGTTTAGTATTTAGACGCTCAATTCCAAATGTTATACATGGATAGAAAACATGCTAAATACAAAGAGAAGGGTTATACACAATACAAAAACACAACACAACACATCACAACATGCAACAACACAATTTACCATATGCACTTTGCGTAAATCTAATTCGTAATATACGCAGGCTGTTTTCAGCTCTTTAACTTTGATGGTCTCTCTCGTCTCTCGTCTCTCGTCAAGTTTCATAAAATATCGTAAAATTAAACGAATGAAATAATTTTGAAATGGCTTCAGGCTATTGATAATTTCTGTTTCCTCGTCTTTCCCCAATTCTTACTTTTTATTTCGCATCTTGTGTCTTGTACCTTTTATACACATAATATAATAAATAATAAGTATATGTGAAAAAATCTAGAATTCATAGTGACTCGCGGTTATACACTTTATTGCATATTCATATACTTCAGTACAAGGGCTAACTATCCT